>JAKELJ010000654.1:0-18842 GCA_025594165.1 Tamias sibiricus
CGGACGCGCGCGCGCCGTCCTCGGCGCGGCGGGCTCGCGCTTCGCGTCTGCGCGCTTCCGTCGCGCGGCCGCGCGCAACCTTCGAACTTCGCGGCGCGTCGTTCGCGCGGGCGAACTTCGCCGTCGTCCGGTGTCGCGGCGGCGCGTTTTTTTCGGCGTCGCGCGGGTCGTCGTCGCGCGTCGCGGCGTCTTCGGCGCTGCGCGTCGCGCGTCGCGCGCGGGCGCTTGCGCGCGGCCGCCAGGGGCGCGTCGGCCGCGCGGGCGGCGCGGTTCGAAGGCTTCCTTCGGCGCGCGCGCGGCGCGTCGCGGTTCGGTCCCGTCGGCGGTCGCTCGCGCGGCGTTCGATCGGGCATCGGCGCTCGCGGGCCTGAGGCGCGGACGCGGCGCGCGGGCGAGGGGGGCGCGGTCGATGCGTGCGGAGCGCACCCGGCGGTCGCGCGCGGGCAGGGCGGAGCGCGCTCGCGCGGGCGTCGGTCGGCGCGGGCGAGCCGCGCGTCGCGCCGCGCGCGGCGGCGCGCGCGCGGCGGGCGCGGGGGCGCTCGGCGCAGCGCGCCGCGCGGCGCGGCGGGCGGGCCGCGCGGCGGGCGCGCGCGCGGCGGCCCGGGCGCGGCGCGGCGGCAGGCCGCGGGCCGCGCAGCGGGCACGCGCGGGGCGGGCGCGGTCGCGCGCGGTTCGCGGCCGCAGCGGCGCGGCGCGGCGGGCGCGGCGCCGGGTCGCGCGCGGCCGAGGCGGCGGGCGCGCGGCGCGCCGCGGGCGCGCCGCGCGCCGCGGGCGGCGCGCCGCGGCGTCGCGCCGCGCGCGGGCCGCGCGCGACGCTCGGCGCGCCGCGCGGCGGCCGAGCGGAGCGGCGCGCGCGCATGCGGCCGCGGGCGGGGCGGCGCGCGCGCGCGTGTCGGGGCAGCGGCGCGGTGCACGGCGCGGGCTGGCGACGGCGCGCGCGCGGCGGACGGAGGCGGCGTCGCGGCGGGCGGGCGTTCGATTCGGCGGCGGCGCGGGGCGGCGGCGGGCGCGGCTGCGCGGCGCGGCGGCGGGGCGGCGCGCAGCGGGCGCCGCGGTCGGCGCCGGGCGGGCGGCGAGGCCCGCGCGGCGCGGCGCGCGCGGCGCGCGTCGGCGCGCGGCGCGTGGCGCGCGCCGCGCGCGCGCCGGGCGGCGCCGCCGTCGCGCAGCGCGGCGCTCGACGCGGCGCGCGCAGGCTTCGGGCGCCGGGCGGCGGCGCGAGGTGCGGCGGGGCGGCGCCGCGGCGGGCGCGTCGCGCGCTTGCCGGCGCGGGGCGGCGCGCGTCGCCGGCAGTCTCGAGCGCGGGGCGCGCGCGGCTGCGGGCGCGCCCGGCGCGCAGCGGCCCGGGCGCGATCGGCCGCGCCGCGCTGGCCGGCGCGGGCGCGCGGGCGGTACGCCAAGGCGGCGCGCGCCGACGGCGGCGGCCCGCGGCGGGCGCGCCGCGCGCGGCGCGGGGCAAGGGCGCGTGGCGCGCGCGCAGCGCGCGGCCCAGCGCGCGGCGTGGCCGGCGCGGGCCATGGCGTCGCGGCTGCGCGCCAGCGGCGTTTCGCGGCGTGCGCGCGGCGCCGGGCGCGTCAGCGGGGCGGCGCGGGGCAGTCGCGCGCGCGCGGCGCAGCGGCGGGCGGCGCGTGCGGCAGCGCGCGGCAGGCGCGCCGGGCGCAGGGCGCGTCGCGCGCCGCGGGTCGCGGCGGCGAACCGCGGGCGTCGCGGCGCGGCGCGTCGCGGGCGCGGGCGGCGCGCGCGCGCGGGGACGTCGCGCGGCGGTCGCGCGCCGCCGGCGCGCCGCGGCGGGCGCGCGCGGCGCGGACGGCGCGGCGCGCAGCGGCGGGCGGCGCGCGCGGCGGCGGCGCGGGTCGCCCGGCGCGGACGCGCGCGGGGCGAGCGCGTCGCGACGCGGCGCAGGCTGTCGGGGCGGCGCGCGTCGGCGCGCGGGGCGCCGGCGACGCCGGCTACCGCGCGCGCGCGGTCGGGCGCGCGCGTCGCCGTCGGCGCGTGCGGCTGCGGGGCGCGGCGCGGCGCGCGCCGCTGCGCGGGGCGCGGGCGCGTGCCCGGCGACGCGCGCGGCGCACGCGCGCGCGGCCGGCCGGCTGGAGCGTGCGGCGGCCGCGCGTCGCGGCGACGGGGCGCCGCGGGCGCCGCGGGGCGTCCGGCGGGCGCGCGGGCGCGCGCGGCGCGCGCGCGCGGCGGGGTCGGGCGCGTCGGCCGGCGCGCGGGCGCGGCCGGCCGCGCGGCGCGGGCGGGTCGGCGCGCTGGGGCGCGCGTCGGCCGCGGCGCGCGCTCGCGGCGGCGCGGCCGGGGCGCGGCGCGCGCGGGCGCGCGGGCCGCGCGAGCGCGCGGGTCGCTGGGCGGTAGCGGCGCGTCGGTGGGCGCGCCGGGGCGTCGGGAGGGTCGGCGCGCGCGGCGGCCGCGCGAGCGCCGCGCAGGCGCGCGGGCGGCGACCGTCGCCGCGGCGCGCCGGCGGCGCGCGGCGGCAGGGCGCGGGGCGCGCGGCGCGGGCGTCGGCAGCGCCGGCGCGTGCGCGCGCGGCGCGGCGCGAATCGGCGGCTCCGGCGCGGCGGGCGCTCGCGCGGCGCGGCGCAGCGCGCGCGGCGTCGCGCCGCGGCGCGCGGCGGCGCGGGCCGTGCGGCGCGCGAACAGCGCCGGGCCGGGCCTGCGGGCGCGGCGCTGGCGCGCGGCGCGCGGATCGGACCGCGGCGCCGGGGCGGTCGGCGGGCGCGGGGCTGCGGCGCGCGAGTTGGCGGCGGGCGCGGGCGCGCGCGCGCGGCCCGGGTCGCGGCGCGCGCCGCGGTGGCCGCCGCGTTGCGCGCGTCGCGGGCGCGCGCCGCCGCTCGGGCGACGCGCGGGGCGACGCGGCCGCGGCGCGTCGCGGCGCGGGGCGGCGCGCCGGCCGCGCAGCGCGCTGGCGGCGGCGGGCGCGGCGCTGCGTCGCGCGCCGGCGCGG
Source organism: Tamias sibiricus (assembly GCA_025594165.1). Classification (NCBI taxonomy): domain Eukaryota; kingdom Metazoa; phylum Chordata; class Mammalia; order Rodentia; family Sciuridae; genus Tamias; species Tamias sibiricus. The sequence goes on from JAKELJ010000654.1 coordinate 2,939, forward strand.
GTCGCGCGGCGGCGGGCCATTGCGGGTCGCCGCGGCGCGGCGCTCGCCCGGCGGGCGCCGCGTCGCGGGGCACGCGCGCGCGGCGGCGCTCTCGCGCGGGGCGCGCGCGGCGCGCGGCGCGCGTCGGCCGCGAGCGCGCGGCGCGGGGCGCGCAACGCAGCGCGGCGGCCGCGGCGAGCGGCGCGAGCGCGTGCGCGGGGGGCGCGCGCTGCGGATGCGCGCGCGCGTCGCGGCGTCGGGCGCGCACGCGGCGAGCGCGCGAACGAGCGCGTCGCGCGGCGGGGAGCGCGCGCGGCGCGGGCGGGGGCGCGCTGGGGGATCGGCGCGCGGACTCGGCGTCCGCGACGCGGGTCGGCGTGCGCGCGGTGCCGCTCGGCGCGGCAGCGTCGCGCGGCGCGGGGCGCCGGCGCGGACTTCGCAGGCAGCGGTGCTGGCGCGATGCGGCGCGGGCGCGGCGCGCGCTATCGGCGTCGCCGATCGCGCACGGCGCCGCGGCGGCGGCGCGCACGGGCGGCGCCGCGTCGCGCGGCGTCGGCGCGCGGCGTCGGCGGGCGCTGCGGCAGGCGGCGCGGACTTCGCGCGTCGCGGCGGCGGCGCCGCGGGCGCGGGCGCGCGCGCGCGCCGGCGCGCGGACTTCGCGGGCCCGCACGGCGGGCGCCGCGGCGCGCGCCGCGTCGCCGCGCGCGCGGCGGCGGCGCGCGCCGGGACGCGGGTCGCGGCGCCGCGCGCGGCGGTCGCGCGCGCCGCGGCTGGGGCGGCGGGCGTGCGCGCGCGGCGCGCGCCGGCGCGGCGCGGCGCGGCGCGCGCGCGGCGTCGTCGCGCGCGCGGCGGGCGCGCGCGGTTCGTCGAGCGCGCGGCGGGGCGCGCAGCGGGCGGCGCTCGCGGACCGCGCGCGCCCGCGTCGATCTCGCGGGGCGGCGCCGGCGCGCCGTGGGCGCGCTGTCCGGCGGCGGCGCGCGCGCCGGGGGGGGCGGCGGCAGCGCCGGGCGCGCCGGGCGGCTGCCGCGCGCGCGTCGGCGCGCGGCCGCGGGCGCGGGCGTCGCGCGCGGGCGTGCGCAGGCCGAGGCGGGGGCGACGGCACGCGTCGCGCGCACGCGCGCGGCGGGCGGCAGGTGCGCGCGCGGCGGCGCGCGGGCGGCGGGGCGCGCGCGCGATCGCGCGGCTGGTGGGCGCGGGCCGCAGAGGCGGCGCGGGCGGGCGCGCCGCGCGCGGGCGCCGCGTCGGGTCCGAAACTGGCGCGGGCGCGCAGCGGCGCGGCGGGCGCGCGGGGGACGGGCGCCGCGCGGCCGAGCGCGCGGTCGGCGGCGAGCGCGCGGTCGGCGCGGCTCGGGGCGCGCGGCGCGGGGATCGCGGCGGCGCGATCGGGCGCGCGGCAGCGCGTCGGCGGTGTCGCGTCGGGCGCGGCGCAGGCGGCTGCGCGTCGGTTGCCTCGCGGCGGCGCGCGCGCGCGCCGCGGACGCGCGCTGCGGCGGGCGCGCGCGCGCGCGCGCGCGCGCGGCGCGCGCGGCCGCGGGCGCGCGCGCGCGCATGCGGCGCGCGACCGGGGCGTCGGCGGATGCGGCGCGCGGGTCGCGAGCGTCCGCTGCGGGCGGCTCGGGCGCCGGGCCGGCGGCGCGGCGGCGCGGTCGCGCGCGGCCGCGCGGCGCGCGGCGCGCAGCGCGGGGGGCTCGCGCGCGCGGGGTCGGCGCGCGGCGGCGGGGGGCGCGCGGCAGAGACCGTTAGGTCCGCGGCGGCGCGTGCGCGCTATCGGCGCGGGCGACGCGCGCGCGGCGCGGCCGGCGCTCTCGCGCGCGGCGGCGCGCCGCGGCGCGCGGCGGAGCGCGGCGGGGGCGGCTCGCGCGGCGCGCCGCGCGCGGCGACGTTGCGAGGCGCGCGATCGGCGTCGCGGTCGAGCGCGCGCGGCGGGCACGGGCCGCGCGCGCGCGCCGCGCGCGGCGCGGACGCGCGCGGCGCGCGGCGGCGCGGCGCGCCGCCGCGCGGCGGCGGGCGCGCGGCGGCGCGGGCGGCGCGAGAGTCGGCGCGTCGGCGTCGCGGTCTCGGCGGGCGCGCGGCCGTCCGCGCGCCGCTCGTCGGCGGCGCGCGGATCGCGGCAGGGGCGGCGGGCGTCGCGCGAGGGGGCGTGCGTCGCGGCGCGTCGCGGCGGCGCGTGCGCGGGCGGCGCGTCGCGCGGCGCGGCGGCGCGGTGCGAGCGGCCGGGCGTCTCGGCGGGTCCGGGCGCCGCCGCGCGGTCGAGGCGGCGCGCGACGCGGGCCGGCGCGCGCGGCGCGCGCGGATTCGCGGCTGGCGCGGCGCGGGGGCGTCGCCGCGGCCGCGTCAGACGCGCGGCGGTCGCGGGGTCGCGCGGCGCCCGCGCGCGCGCCGCGCAGCGGCGGCGCGGGTGCAGGCGCAGCGGTCGGCGCGCGCGCAGCGCGCGCCGCGCGGCGGCGTCGCGGCGTCAGGCGGGCGCGCGTCGCGCGGCGGTCGGCGCGGACCGGCGCGGGCGCGGGGCCGGCGCGCGGCGCGCCGCGTCGCGCGCCGCGCGCCGCGGCGCGGGGCTGTCGTCGCGCGCCGCCGCGGCGGGGTCGCGCGGAGGGCCGCGGCGGCGGCGAGCGCGATCGCGCGCGGGGGGCGCGCGGCGCGCGTCCGCCGGCGGCGGCTCGCGGGCCATGCGGCGCGGCGGCGCACGGGGCGCGGCGCGGGCGCGCGCGGGCGGCGCGGCGCGCCGCGCCGCGCGCTTCGGGTCGACGCGACGCGCCGTGGCGGCGTCGGCGCGGGCGGCGCCGACGCCGCGCGGGCTTCGCTGCGCGCGGCGCGATCGCGCGCGGCGCGGCATGCGTTCGTTCGCGGGGCGCGTCGCGCGCCGGGCGGCAGCTGAGTGCGCCGCGGCTGGATTCGCGGCGGCGCCGGGGCGCGTCGGGCGCGCGGCTGCGCCCGCGACCGGGGGCGGGCCGGGCAGGCGCGTTCGCGGGCGCGCGCGTGCGGGGCGCATCGGCGCGCGCGCGGCGGCGGGCGGCGCGCGCGGCGCGCCGCGGCCGCGGCGCGCGCAGCGCGTCGCGCGGCGCGCGCGGCGGCCGCGCCGCGACGCTCGCGCGGTGCCGCGGCGCGCGGGGCGCGCGGCGCGGGCGCTGGCGGGTCGCGGGCGCGCGCGGAGGGCGACGGCGCGCGCGGTCGGGCGTGGCAGGGCGCGTCGCTGGCGGGCGCGGGCGCGCGCGGCGCGGCGGGCTGCATGCGCTTCGCGGGGCGCGCGCGCGCCGGCGGGCGCGGCGCGCGGCGGCGCGCGCGCGCGTCGCGCGGGCGCGCGCAGCGCGCGTAGGCGCGCGGGGCGCCGCGCGCGGGCCGGCGCGGCGGCGGCGCGGCGCGCGCCGGCGCGCTGCGGGGCAGGGGGCCGCGTTCGCGCGGCGCGGCGCCGGCCGCGCGGCGCGCGCGGGCGGCGGGCGCGTGGCGGCGCGGGCGGCAGGGCGGCGCCGCCGCGCGAGACGCGTCGGGGCGCCGCGGCGCGCGCGCGGTCGCGAGCGGCGCGGGGGCGCGGGCGGCGCGCGGGCGCCGCGGCGTCGCGGCACGCGCGCGGCGCGATCCGACGGGCGTCGGCGCGCGCGCGGCAAGCGGCGCCAGACCTGGACGCGCGGCGCGGGGCCGCGCAGCGGCTGGGCGCAGCGGCTGGCGGCTGCCGGCGGGCGGCCGGCGTCGCGCGCGCCGCGAGCGGCTGGGCCGCGGCGGGCGGCGCGCTCGACGGTCGGCTGGGTCGCGAGCGGTGCGCGGCGGACGCGGGCGCGCGGGGGCGCGCTCGCGCGGGCGGCGCGGGGCGCGTCGGCGGCGGGCCGCTGCGGCGCGCGGCGCGCGGCGGCGGGCGACGCGGCGCGCGCGTCGGCGCGTCGGGACGCGCGCGGCGGGCGCGGCTGGGCGGGCGCGGCCGGAGCGCGGCGGGCCGCGGCGCCTCGGCGCGCGGCGCGCGCGGTTCGCCGCGGCAGCGGGCGTGCGACGCGGTCGGCAGGGGCGCGCGCGGCGGCGCGGCGCGCGCGTGAGGCCGCGGGGCGGTCGGGGCGCGAGCATTCCTCGGCGGCGCTGAGCGTGCGGCGCGCGTCGGGGCGCTGCGTGGCGCGGGCGCGCGCGCGCCGCGTCGGGGCTCGCGCATAGCGGCGGTCGCGCGCGGGCGGCGCGGGCGCGCGGGACGCCGGCGCGGGCGCGGGTCGCGGCGCGCGTCCGGCGCGGGCGCGGGCGGCGCGCGCCGTCGCGCGGGCGGCGGGGTCGGCGCGCGCGCGATCGCGCCGGGCTGCGCGGCGGGGTGGCGGGCCGCGGCGCGCGCGCGGGCAGCGCGGGAGGGCGCGCGCGGCGGCAGCGCGCCAGGGTCGCGCGCGGCCGGGCGTCGAATCGCCGCGTCGCGGGCGGACGCTGCGCGCCGGCGCTGCAGCGGTTTGCGCCGGGGCGCGCGGCGGCGCGTGGCGCGGCGGCGGGCGTCGCGCCGGCGGGCGCGCGGCGCGCCGCGCGGCGTGGGCCGGGGCGCCGGACGCGGCGCCGGCGGGCGGCGGTCGCGCGATCGGCGGCGCGGCGCGCGCGCAACGGTCGCGCCGCGCGGGCGCGCTCGGCGCGCGCGGAGCGCGGCAGGGCGGGCGGATCGCAGTATCGCGCGGCGCGCCGCGCGGGCGCGCGCGCGCGTCGGGCCTGGCGCGGGCCGGCGGGAGGGCGCGGCGTGCGGCGCGCGGCGGGCGGTCGCGGCGCTGGTCGCGGCGCAGGCGCGCCGGGCGCGGCGCGCGCGCGTCGCGGCGGCGATCGCGCGCGCTGGCAGCGCGGGCGATGGCGCGGGCGGCCGCGCGGCGCGCGGCGGGGCGCGCCGCGGCGGGGCGTCCGGCGCGCGTGACGCCGGCGGCGGGCGCCGGCGGGGGCGCGGCCGTCGCGCAGGGGCGGGCGCGCGGCGGCGGGCGGCGCGGCGCGGCGGAGTGCAGCGCGGCGCGCAGCGCTCGGCGCGCGCGGCGGGCGCGTCGCGATGCGTCGCGCTGCGGCGCGGCGCGGCGCGCGGAATGGGCGGCGGGCCGCGGCGCGCGGCGGGCGCGGCGGGCGCGGGGGCGTCGCGCCGCGGGCGCGGCGCGCGTCGCAGGGCGCGGCGCGCGGCGCGCGCGGGGCGGGCGCAGCGTCGATGGGACGTGCGGAGAGCGGCGCGCGCGCGGCGCGGTACCGCCGCGGCGCGCGCGGATCGCGCCGGAGCGGACTGCGCATGCGCGCGGGGGCGCAGGCGCGGGCCGCGGCACTTCCGCGAGCGCGCGGCGCGAGCGTGGGGCGGGCGCGCGGCGGGCGCGGCGCGCAGTCAAGTCGGGCGCGGCGCAGTCGGCGCGAGCGCAGCCGGCGCTGCCGGGCGATCGGCGGGCGCGCGGCGCGGCACCGACGCGGCGCGCGCGCAGCGCGGCGGGGCGAGCGCGGGCGCGGCGCGCGGGCGCGGCGCTACGCGGGGGCGCGCGGCGGCGTCGGGTCCGCGCGGCGCGGCGCGCCGGGCGCGCGCGGGCGCGGCGCGCGCTCGCGTCGCGGCGCAGCGCGGGCGCGGCAGCCCAGGCGGCGCAGCTGCGGCGCGTGCAGCGCGGCGGTCGCGCGGCGCGCGGTCGGCGCGGCCCGCGGGCGCGGCGGGCGGGGGCGCGCGCGCCGCTGCGCGGCGGGCGCGCGCGCGCGTCGGCAGCGCGGGGCGGGCGGCCGTCGGCGGGGGTCCGCGCGTCCGCGCGGGGCGCTGCGGCGCGCGCGCGCGGGGCGCGCGCGCGGGGCGGGCGCGTCGCGCGCGGTCGGGCGCGGCCCCTGACCGCCGCGGACTTCGCCGCGCCGGTCGCGCGCGGCGGGCGCCGTCGCGCGGGAGCGGCCATGCGCGGCCGGCGATCGCGCGTCGCGGCGCGCGCGCGGGCGCGCGCGTCGCGCGGCGACGGGCGGCGGCGATGCGCGCGGCGGCGCCGAGTCGACGTTCGCGCGCGGGCGGCTGGGGCGGGGGCGCGCGGGGCGGCCGGTAGGTCGGCGGGCGGCGCGCGCGCGCGCGCCGCGGCGGCGCGCGCGCGCGGGGGGGGCGCGGCGCGCGGGCGCGGGCGCTGCGGGCGGCGCGCGGGGCCGCGTCGCGCGTGATCCAGGGCAGCGCGCGCGGCGGCGCGCGGCGCGGGGCGCGTGCGCGGCGCGTCGCTACGCGCGCGGGCGCGGCGCGGCGCGCGCGCGGCGCGGGCGTAGCGGCGGGCGCGCCGCGGGATCGGCGGCGCGGCGGCGGCGCGCGAGCCGGGCGGGCGCGGGGTCGCGCGCGCGCGGTCGGCGCTCGGTCGCGCGCGCGGGGGCGCGGCGGGCGGGCGCGGGGGCGCCGCCGCGGCGCAGGGGTCGCGCGCTGCGCGCGCCGCGCGCGGGGCGCGGCGTCGGCGCGGGGGCGGGCGGGGGGCGCGCGCGCGCGCCGCCTGCGGCCGGTCCGCGCGGCGCGGCTGTCGCGGGCGCGTCCGCGCGGCGCGGGGCCGCGGACGGCGCGCGTCGGCGGGTCGTCGCGGCGCGCGCGGCGGGGCGCGCGCGCGGCGGGCGTCTGCGGGGCGGGCGGCGCGTCGGCGCGTCGCGCGCGGGACTGCGACGGCGGCAGCGCGGTACGGACGTGCCGCGTCGGCGGCGCGACTGCGGCGCGGTTCGCCGCGCGGGCGCGCGCGCGCGCCGCGCTCGCGGCGGCGACGGCCGGGCGCGCGCGCGCGCGGCGGCGCGCGCGGCGAGCGCGGCCGACGGTCGGGCGGCGCGCGGCGGCGCGAACGCGCGCGGCGTCAGAAAGCGGCGGGCTCAGGCGGGCGCGCGCGCGGGCGAGCGGACGGCGCGCGGCGCGCGCGCGGGCGGGCGGCGCGCGGCGGGCGGGGCGCGGCGCGCGGCGCGAAGGCGCGGTTCGCGGCGTCGTCGCCGCGGCGGGGCTGGCGCGGGCGGTCGCGCGTGGCGCGCGGGGGTGGGGCGGCGTGGGCGCGCGCGGCGGCGCGGGCGTCGCTTGGAGGCGCGCGCCGGCGCCGGCGCGTCGGCGGTCGACGCGGCGCGGTCCGGGGCAGGCGCGCGTCGCGGCCCGGGTTCCTCGTCGCGCGCGGGCGGCGGCGGCGTCGGACGTCGCAGCGGGGCGACGTCGCGGGGGCGGGCGCGGCGGGGGCAGCGGCGCGCGGGCGCGGAGCCGGCCGGCGGCGGGCCGCGCGCCCGCGGACGCGAGGGGCTGACTCGGCGCGGCGCCGGGGCAGGCGGACGCGGGCGGGCGCGCGGGGACGCTGCGCGGTCGCGCGGGGCGCGCCCGGCGCGCGGCGGCGCGCTGGCGGGCGCGGCAGCGCCGCGCGACGGGGTGCGCGCTGGGCGGGCGCGCTCGGCGGGGCGCGGCGGGCGCGGCGCGCGGGCGCGGCGCGGCACGGCGGGCGCCGGCGCGGTGCGCTACGCGCGGGGGCGGCGGCCAGGCGCGGCGGCGTCGGCGCGGCGCGCCGTCGCCGGCGGGGGTCAGGGCGGGCGCGGGCGCGCGTCCGCGTTCGCGCGACGACCGCGCTCGCCGGGGGCCGCGGCCCGCGCGCGATCGCGCGGCGGCGGCGCGCGGCGCGGCTGGCGAGGGCGTCGGCGTCGCGCGCGCGGCGGGCGCGGGCACGCGCGCGCCGCGTGGGCGCGCGGCGCGCGGGGCGCGGCGCGAGGCTGGGGCCGGGCGCGCCGGCGGTCGCGCGGCGGCTGCGGTCGCGGCGTGCGTCGCAGCGGCGCGCGGGCGGCGCGTTCGCGGCAGGCGCGCGGGGGAACGGCGGCCGCCGCGCGCTCGGCGCAGGGCGGTCGCGGCGCCGGGGCCGTCGCTCGCTCGGCGGCGCGCCGCAGCGCGCGTGCGCGCGGGTCGGCAGCGCGCGGACGGAGCGCGGCGCCGCTGGGGCGCGGCGCGGCGCGCGGCCGGCGGCGGGCGGCGGCGCGCGCGGGGCGTACCGCCAGCGCCGCGCGGCGGGCGGCGGCGCGCGGGCGCGCGGGCTCCGCGGCGGCGGGCGTCGTGCGCGCGGCGCGGCGCGCGCGCGGGCGCGGCGGGCGCGGCTGGGGCGCGCGCGTATCGGCGGCCGCGCGCGTCGCGCGCGGCGCGCGCGCGCGGGGGCGGCGGCGCGCGGCTGCGCGGCGGCGCGTCTGCGGGCGGCAGGGGCCGCCGCGCTGCAGCGCGGGGCGTCAGCGCGGGCGCGGCGCGTCGCGGGCGGCGCTCGGCGCGCGCGGGGCGGCTCGGGGCGGGCGCGCGGGCGCGCGGCGCGCGGGGGCGCGGCGCGCGGCGGCGCGCGCGGGCGGCGCGCGCGCGTCGCGGGCGCGCGGCGCGCGCGGGCGCGCGGTCGCGCGGGTCGCGCCGGGGGCGCGGCGCGCGCGCGGCGGCGCGGCGTCGGCCGCGCGTCTCGGCCGCGGCGGCGGGCGCGTCCCGAGCGGGGCTGCGCGCAGCACGCGCGCGGCGGCGGCGTGGCGCGGCGGCGGCCGCGCGCGCGGTCGCGCGCGCCGCGGCGGGGGCGCGACTCGTTCGGCCAGGGCGTCGGGGCGCGCGGACGCGAACCGCGCGGCGAGATCGTGGGGCGCGGCGCGGCGCGGGTCGCGGCGCGCGGCCGGGCGCGCGCGCGTAGCGGGGCGCCGGCTGGCGCGCGGCGCGTCGGCGGGCGGGCGCGGCGCGTGGCGGAGCGCGCGGGGCGGCGCGCGCGCGCCGGCGTGCGTCGCGATCGGGCGGGGGCCGCGGCGGGCGCGGCGCGGGCAGCGCGCTCCGACGATCGCGCGCGCGCGGCGCGCCGGCGCGGCGCGATCGCGCGTCGGCGGCGCTGCGGCGCGGGCGCGCGCCTGGCGGGCGCTGGACGGCGGCGCGCGCGCGCTTGCGGTCCGCGGGTTCGCGCGCGCGCGTCGCGGGTCCGTGGGCGCATGCGCCGGCGTCGGCGCGCGCGCGCGGTCGCGGCGCGCGCGCGCGTCGCGCGCGCGGCCGATGCGGCGCGGCGCGCGCGTTCGCGGCGCGCGGGCGCGCGCGGCGCGGCTCGGGCGCGACCGGGCGGCGGCGGCGCGGTCTCGCGCCGGCGCGGCGCCGCGATCGCGGCAGCGCGCGCGGCAGCGCGGCGCGCGCGCCGGCGGATTCGGCGACGGACAGCGGGCGACCGCGGCCGCGTAGGCGCGCGCGCGCGGCGCGGCCGCGGCGCCGGTACGCGCGCGCGTCGAACTCGCGACGGCGCGCGCGCGCCGCGGCGCGGGCGCGGAGTCGCCGTCGCCGGCCCGCCGCGACGGCGGCGGTCGCGCCGCGCCGTCCGGGCGGCGCGCGAGTCGGTCGCGCCGGGCGCTCCGGCGCGCGAGCAGGGCGCGCGTGGAGCGCTGCGCGCGCGCACGCGGCGCGTCGCAGTGCGCGGCGCGGCGAGCGGCGGCGCGTCGCGCGCGCGGTACGGCGCGCGCTCGGCGCGGCCGGGTCGGGACGCGGCGTCCGTGGAGGCGGCCGACCGGCGTCGACGGCGCTCAGTCGCGCCTCGGGTAGGCCGCGCGCCCGTCGCGTGGCGTTCGGAGGGCGCGGGCGCGAGTCGCACGCGCGGCGGCGTCGAACCCGACGCAGTTCTGCGGCACGGTGTCGACCCGCGCGTCCGCGTCGAAACTACGGCCGGAGCGAGCGCCGACGGGCGCTCGGCGATCGCGACGAGCGCGTCGCAGGCGCGCGGACGCTTCGGCGCGCGCCGCCGAATCAGCGCGGGCGGCGCGACGCGGGTCGCCCGCGGGCCGTCGTCGTGCGAAACTTCGCGCGTCGCGGGTCGTCGACAGCGTCGCATCGGTCGTCGCGGGGCGCGTCGTCGGGGCACGCGCCGGATCCTCGGGCCGCGGCCGCGCGTCGTCAGCGGTCGCGGCGTCGGGGCGTTCGGTTCGTCGCGGTCGGGCGCGTCGGCGCGCGGCGCAGCGCCGCGGCGTCGACGCGCGTCGGGCGTCGCGGCCGCGGGCGACGACTCGTACGGCGACCGGGCGGCATTCGTCGGCGTCGCGGCGCGGGCGTCCGTCGCGGTACTTCGCGCGTCGTCGCGGCGCGCGCCACCGCTACCGCGGCGGGCAGGCGGCGTCGGCGCGGTCGGCGAGCGCTGCCGGCGTCGGGTTCGCGGACCGGCGCGGCGGTCGTCGGTTCGGCGGTTCGCGCGGCGCTGCGCGTCGGCGACGGCGGCCGCCGGCGCGGGACGGGTCGCGGCGTCGTTAAAACTACGAGCGGAGCGCCGGTCGCGCGCGCGCGCGCTCGGACCGGCGCGTCGTCGCGTCGTTCCGGTCGGCGCGCGCCGCCGCGCTCGGCCCGGGGTCCGTCCGTCGCGCGGGTCGCCCGATCGCGCGTCGGCGCGTCGGTCGCGGCTCGGCGCGCGGTGCGTCGCGCGCTGCGGCGTCGCGACGTCGTCGCGAACTTCGCGTCGCGCGTCGCGGTCGCGGCGCGCGGTATCGCCCGTCGCGTCGCGGTCGTCGTCGCGTCGGTCGTCGCGCGGGCGCGCGCGCGACGGGGTCGGGAACTTCGGTCGTCGCGGTTCCGCTTCGGCGCGCGTGCGGCGCTCGCGCGGTACGTCGCGCGACTTTCGCGCCCGTCGGCCGGCCGGGGCGCGCGGGGCGCATGGGTGTAAGCCTGTTTACCACCAATCTGGTCCCACATCACCATTTGTAGGACATGGGGAAAAGGAACTACAGGGAAGCAGTTGCTTTTTAAATAAATGACTTAAAACATCGCGCGGGTCGACGTATGGTCGCGTTCGCGTCGGTCGGTCGTTCGCCGAACATCGCGCTGCGGGGCGCGGGCGCGAGGCGCGCGGTCGTTCGCCGTCGGTTCGCGCGCGGGTCGGCGCGGGCGTGCGCGGCTTCGGACGATTCGTCGGGGGTTCGGCTCCGCGCGTCGTCGTCGCGGGTCGCGCCGCGCCGGCGCGTCGGGCTCGCGGCGGAACGTTCCGCCGCGCGCGCGCGCGACAGACAAACATCGGGAGACGGCCGCGTCGGGCGCGCGCGGTCGTCGCGCGCGGTTCGAAAAACTTCGGTCGCGTCGCGGGGGCGCGGCGCGGCGCGTCGCGGCGGGGCGTCGCTTCGCGCTCGCCGCGGCGCCGCGCGCCGGCGCGCGCGGACGCGTCGCGGCGGAGAATTCGCAGCGCGGACGGGTTCCGGTCGCGGTCGATCGTCGGCGTTCGTTCGGTCGCGCGCGCGCGTCGCGGCCGGCTTCGGCGGGGGCCGGTTCGCGCGCGGGTCGCGGGCGTTCGCGGCGCCGCCGGGGCGGGGGCGGTCCCCGGCGCGCGCGTCGCGTGCGGGGCCGCGCCTTCGGCGGAGCTCGTCGACGGGCCGGGGCGCGCGGCCCTTTTTTTTTTTTCGTCGCGGGGGCGGCGGGCGGCGGCGCGGGCGGTCGTCCGCGCCGGGGCGGTCGCGGGCGCGGGCCGGTTCGTTCGCGCGTCCTGGCGTGCGTCGGCGGCGCGGCGCGCCACGGCTAACTTCGTGGTCGCGGCGCGGCGCGCCGCGTCGCGCGGCGGCGCCGCGCGTAGCGTCGCGGACCGATCGGTTCGCGCGCGCGTCGCGCGCGCGTCGCGTCGGCCGCGGGGGCGGTCCCGGTTCGTTCGCCGCGCTGTCGCGACGCGGCGATCGTCGTCGCGCTCGCTCGCTCGCGGCTTCGCGCGCGGGCGGGCGGGCGCGTTCGCGTAGTCGAGAGTTCGGGCGTCTCGGCGGGCGGTCGCCGACACGCTCGCCGGCGGCGCGTCGACACTTCGCGCGCTGCGGACGGACGGCGTCGCGGCGCGTCGTCGGCGCGCGCGGGTCGGCCGGGGCGCGTCGACGGCGTCGCTGGTCCGCGGGACGTCGCGGCGGCGCGCGCGCTGCGGGTTTCGCGGCGTCGCGATCGCGGTCGCGTTCTCGCCGCGGCGCGCCGGCGGAGCGCTCGCGCGTCGCCGGGCGCGTCGTTCGCGCCGCGGTCGCGCGGGTGGTTCGCGCGCGCGGCGCGCGCGGCGGGCGGGGCGATCGCAGGCGCGCGCGCTTCAGCGGTCGCGCGTCGCCGCGCGCGGCGGCGTCGCGCTTGTCCGCGCGTCGCGCGTGAATCGCGTCGCGGGCGCGCGGTCGGCGTCGGGCGTCGTCGGTCGCCGGGGGGGCGTGCCGGCGTCGTCGCGGCTGCGGCGTCGGCGTCGCCGCGGGGTCGAGCTATCCCGGAACTTCGAACCTTCGCGGCGCGTCGTTCGCGCTCGCGCGCGCGGGCGTCCGGGGCGCGCGGTCCGCGCGCGATTCGGGCGCCCGCGCGGGCGCGGCGGGCGTTCTCGCGCGCGTCGCGCGTCGCGCGCGCCGGACGCGCGGGTTCGGGCGGGGTCGCGCGGCGGCCCCGCGGCGCGGCGTCGGGCGTCGCGCGGGGTATCGGCGCGTCGAGGGTCGCCGGCGCGGCGGCGTGGGTCGCGCGCGCGCAGGCGGCGTCGCGCGCTAGCGGTCGGACGAAACTTCGCCGCGGCGGTCGGGGCGAACATTCGCGTCGCTACTTCTGCGCCGCGCGGGCGGCGTTCGCGGGGGCGTTCGTTCGCGGCGGCGCGGCGCGCGAACGCGTCGCGTCGTTCGCGTGCTCGCGACCGGCGGGTTCGCCGCGGGGGCGCGTCGTCTCGTCGTCGGCGGGTCGTTCGCGGCGCGGTCGCGGCGGGCCGCGGGCTCCGCGCGCGCGTTCGGGCGTTCGGTCGCGAGCGGTGCGCCACGCGCGGCCGCGCGCGCGGGCCGTCGCGCGGGCGCGCGACGCGCGAAACTTCGACCGCGGCGTCGCGTCGGGGCGGCGGGCTCGCGCGCGCGCGTACGCGCGCGGTCGTCGCCGGACTGGGGGCGTCGCGGCGTCGTCGCCAGCGTCGCGCGCTGCGCGCGACTTTCGGCGCGCGAGCGCGGCGTCGGCCGCGCGTCGGGCGCCGGTCGGGTCGCGTCGGTACGACGCGGCTCCGGCCGCGCGCGTTCGTCGATCGCGCGCGCGGTCGTCGCGGGGCGGCGCGCGCGCGCGGTCGGCGGCGGGCGTCGGAGCGCGCCGCGGGATTCTCGGCGTGCTTCGGCGCGCGCCGTCGGGCGGGGGGCGTCGCGCACGGCGTGCGCGCGCTCGGCGGCGGCGGTCGCGCGACCGCGCGTCAAACATCGCCGCGAGTCGGGTCGCGGCGATCGCGGCGCGCTGCGCGCGATCGCGGCGGGGCGCGTCGCGGGGCGCGCGCGCCGGGCGTACGGTCGGCGCGTCGCCGGGTCGGGCGCGTTTCGGCGGGCGCCGTCGCCCGCGCGGCGAAAACTCGCCGCGCGGGCGCGTCGCGGGCGTCGCGCGGGTTCGCTCGGCGCCCCGAGCGCGCGCGCGGGGACCGCCGGCGGGTCGGCGCGGCGACGGGCGCGTCGCGGGCGTCGCGGTCGCGGCGCGCGCGTCGACATCGAACGACTTCGCGCGCGGGCGCGACGCTGCGTCGCGGGGGGTCGCCGCGCGTCCGCGGCGCGCGCGCGTCGTTTCGGCCGGCGTCTCCGTCGGCGCGGCGCAGCCTTCGTCGCCGGCGAACTTCGGCGCGTGGGCGGGGCGCGGCGCTGTTCTCGCGGCGCCGGTCGCGCCGCGGCGGCTCGTCGGGCCGGTTCGCGCGCGGGCCGGCGCGCGCGGTCGCGCGCGGCGGTCGCGTACGCTCGCGGCGGTCGCCGGGCGGTCGCGGGCGCGGCTCGTTCGGCGGCCGCGCGGCTCGCGCGTCGCCGTCGGGGTCGGGATCCGGGCTGGGCGCGCTCGCGTCGTTCGGGGGTCGTTCGGGGGTCGCGGCGCGGGCGGACCCGGCCCGCGTCGGCGCCGCGCGCGCGCCGAGCGCGCGCGGGATCGCGCGGCGCAGCGTCGGATTCGTCGCGGGCGCGCGGTTTCGCGGGCGCTGTTCGCGGCCGACCGGGTCGCGCCGCTCGCGCGTCGCGGCCGTCGTCGTCCGGGGCGCGGGCGGCGCGGCGCGCGCGGTCCGCGTCGCGCTGCGCGTCGTTCGTCGGTCGCGGCGGGCCGGGGTCGTCGCGTCGGTCGTTCGGCGGGCCGTCTCGCGCCGCGGGCGCGTCGCTCGGCGTCGCCGCGCGGTCGCGGGCGGTGGCTGGCGCTGCGCGCCGCGCGGCGCTGCCGGTGCGGTCGGCGCGCGGCGCGCGCGGCGTCGCGGCGGCCGCGCCGCGTCTTCGGATCGCCGCGAACTTCGCGCGTCGCGGCCGCGCGGCGGTCGCGGGACGCGCGCGTCGCCGGGTCCGCCGCGGCGGGGACTTCGCTCGTCGCGCGCTGTCCGCGCGGCGCGCGTCGGGGCGTCGACGCGCGACTTCGGCGCGCGGCGGCGCCCGGTCGGGCCGCTCGCGGATTCTCGGGGCCGCGGCCGCGCTCTCTGGCGCGGCGGCGCTGCGTCGTCGAGTTCGCGACGTCGACTCGCGTTCCGCGCGCGCGGCGTTTTCGCGCGCGCGGCGGGCTGTGCGCCGTCGCGGCGGCGCTCGCGTCGGCGCGGCGGGCGCGTCGTCGGGCGAGGCGACGCGTCGCGCGCGCGCCGGTCGCGCGCGCCGGCGCGCGCGGTCTGCGGCGCGGGCGCGCGTCGGCGGCTGCGGCGCGGGCGCCGTCGCGGCGCGCGCGCGCGGCGTTCGGCGGTCGTGTCGGCCCGCGCGGGGCGCGGCGACGGCTCGCGCGCGGCGGTCGTCGTCGCGCGTCGCGTCCACGTCGTCGCGGTCGCGACGGCGGCGATCGCGGCGTCGCGGCGTTCGGCGTCGGCGGCCGGCTCAAGCGCGGCGCCTTCGCGGCGTCGGCCCGGCGGCAGCGACGCGTGGTCTGCGGTTCGGGTGCGCGGCGCGCGGCGGCTTTCGTTCGGGCGGCCGCGGCGCTTCGCGCGCCCCCCCCCGCGGCGCCGGCGCCGGCCGGGCGAGCCGCGCCGCCCACCCCCGCCACGCCGCCGCCGCCGCGCCGCCCGCCCCGCCCCGGCCCCGCCCGCCCGCCCGGGCCGCCGCCCCCCCGCCCCGCGGCCAGCCGGGCCGCGCCGCGCCCTCCCCCCCGCCGCCGCCGCGCGCGGCCGGCGCCCCCGTGCTCGCCCCCCGCGTGCCGGCACCGGACCCGCTCCGCCCGCCGCGACCCTGGCCCCCCCCGTCCGCCCGCTAGCGCCGAGCCGCGCGCCCGGCCCCCCGCGCCCCCGGCCCAGCGCCGCGCTCCGGGCCCGCCGCCGCGCCGCCGCCACCGCTGCCGGCGCCCCGCCCCCGCCTCCCCGCCTCGGGCGCGCCGCGCCGTACCCCCGGGCCCACGCCGGCCGGCCGCGCCCCCGCCGACCGCCGACCCCCCCGCAGCCCCCGCGCGTAGCTGGCCGCGCTGCCCAGCCGCGCCTCCGCCGCCCGTCCGCCCGCGTCCAGCCCGCCGCCCCCGACGCCCCAGCCTCCGCGCGCCGCTGCGCCGCAGCGCCGCCCCCGCCGCGCATCGGCCCGCGCCCCGGCGCCGCCGCCCCGGCCCACCAGCCGCGCGGCGCCCTCCCGCTGCGCCGCCGTCCCCGCCCCGCCCCGGCCGCCCGCCCCGCGCCGCGCGGCGCCGCCCCGCCGGCAGGCCGGCCTCCCCTCCCGCGCCTCGGCCCTCACGACCCGCCCGCGCCGGGTGCGTCCGCCGCGCCGCCGCGCCGCCGCGGCGCGCGCGCCGGGCCCGGGCCGCACACCGCCGCCGCCAGCCTGCCGGCGCCGCCCGCGCCCGGCACCGCCCCCCCGGGCGTCCGCCCCGCGGGCCGCGCCTCGCGCCGCCGCGCGGGCACTGCCGCCCGCCCCGCGCGCTCCTCGGCCGTCCGCTCCGTCGCCGCCCCCGCCGCCGCCGCGCCCCGGGCTGCCGCGCCGCCCGGCGCCGTGCGCTCCGCGCGCCCTCGGCCGCCCGCGCGGCCGCGCCACCCCGCTGAGCCGGTGCGGCCGCCGCCCGCCCCCGCGCCATACCCCCGCACGCGGGGGACCGCCGCTCCCGCGCCCACCGCCCCCGCCGCGCCCGTCCGCCCCCGCCCTCCAGCCGCGCCGGCCCCCGCCCGCC
>JAKELJ010000655.1:0-18821 GCA_025594165.1 Tamias sibiricus
TAAAAAAGTAGTGAGAATTGCCCTTTAAGGTAACAAGCAATATTATACCCTTTAGGAGCATTTGTTTGTGGGGCTATTATCTCTAGACTCTTCCACCAAAGTCCCAAGGTGACAGGGGATAGTGGGTGACAACCTCGGTACGGGCAAAGTTGAATCCTGTGGTGATTATGGTTTGGGTTATGAGGTATCTCGCCCCAAACCTCATGATGTGAGATAATGCAAGAATGTTCAGAGATGAAGAAATGATTCGATTGTGAGTTTCATAAGCGAATCGGTTGGATTAATCCACTGACGTGGATTAACTAGGTGGTAACTATAGGCAAGGTCGAGTGTGTGGTTGGAGGAAGTAGGTCACTAGGGACATGATGTTGGTGTATTCTCTATTTCGACCCTGCTGACCAGAAGCTCCCTGCTCCCATGCTCGTCCTGTCCTGGAGGCCGATGCTCTCGCCTCCATGCCCTTCTGTGCCCCGCTCCTCCACCTCACCTAGGGCCAGAGCTTAATGGGAGTCAGCTAACTGTGAGTCAAATAAACGTTTCCCTCCTCTGGTTGTTCTTGTCAGGGTCTATCTGGTCACAGCGAAGAACAGGCTGATTAAAACAGAAACTGGTGCCAAGGAGTGGGGTCCCGTGCGCTGATTCATCAACCACCAGTCAAGGAAGATGCCAAGCTTTTTTCAGCAACTCTCCCGTGAAGCTCCGTGAGTGGATCCCGTGGGTCTAGGACTGTCTCGTTCTGGGCTCCCTGACCCGAGAACAACTTGACGAGACTTTTGCGAGGTCCCTAGCAAGTGAGCAACTTCAGAAAAGACCTAGCAAGTAACTCCTAGCAAGCTCTGGAGTCTCTCGGGGGACCTCTCTCTCCCACTGAGACCTAAAGGGCAGAGAGTCTGGGCCTCTTGGCTGCTGAAAGGTAGTCTGCCATTGCTTCCTGTCCCCGTGGTCAGTGAGACTAGAACCTGACCTGCTTAAACGAGTCCTAGCAAGGGAGGGTTTGCTGGGGTTGCGACAAGCTGACAAGCGCTATTTCTTTCTTTTTTTTTTTAAATATGTTTTTTAGTTGTAAGGTGGATACACTATCTTTATTTTGTTTATGTGGTGCTGAGGATCGAATACCAGGGCCTCACACATGCGAGAGACCCCAGTGCTCTACCACTGAGCCATAGCCCCAGCCCCTGAAGCCTATTTTCTACGATTCTGGTAAAGTCTCAAGAATGTAGAGTTCTGAAGCTCAGTGCTCAGCAGATGACAGGTTTTTGCCGGACTCTGTGGATTCAGAGAGGACAGGCATCGGTTTGTTTCTTAGGGTTCATGGGGTCAGCTGTAGCATGACCTGGGTCAGTGCATTTCATTAGGGTTCCCTGGACCCACCAATGGCTCTTTAGCCTGAGGCTGAGTGAGGTACTGTCATTTCAGTGGCTATGCATTGCAAAATCAGTGTTTTTTTTTTTTCTTTTCGTTTTTTATTTTTCAAAAGGTGTCTCATTAAGGCCGGACGCGGTGGCGCATGCCTGTAATATCCAGCACTTGGGAGGCTGAGGCAGGAGGATCGCAAGTTCAAAGCCAGCCTTAGCAATGGTAGAGGCACTTAGCAACTCAGTGAGACCCTGTCTCTAATAAAATACAAAAAAAAGGGCTGGGGATGTGGCCCAGTGGTCGAGTGCCCCTGAGTTCAATCCCCGGTAAACAAAAATAAATAAATAAATAAAAGAGGTCTCACTATGTGGCTCAGGGCTATATAGCCCTCAAACTTCTGGGCTCAAGCAATTCTCGGCCTCAGCCTCCCACGAAACTTGGGACTACAGGCATGAACCACAGCTTCCATAGGAAGTGGCTTTGCATTACAGAGTGAATAGGTCCGGCAGGATGGGGTGTCATGCGTTTCTCTGGAACCCCTTCCCAAAGCCTTGGGCCAGTCCTTGGAGGATCACCTCCTGAAGGGGAAAAAATAGCCAGGAGTCCTGGTGGGACAGTGGGCCTTGGGGTTTTTTTCCACGTGTGTGAAAAAAAATGACCTACCTAGGCTGGTCTGCCGGAGCAGAGAATTCATTCCCCTCTCTCTCTCCCCTCTGTCATTTCATGGGCAGTCTAGAGAAACAGGCTTTTTTGGGTTCACCCAGAAATGGGCTCTGGCCTTGGGGTTCCTGCAGGTGTGTGCATGAAGCCCACCCTCCGGAGAGCAGGGGAGGTGGCAGGGAGGCGGGGCTCGTGGGACCATTCCGGTGGACAAAGGGGAAAGAGGCCTGAAGAAGGCCCCGTGTCAGGCTGCAGGACTTGGAACAGGATGTTCCGCAGGAAGATAAGGAGGGATAGGCAAGAAGGGAACTGGACAGGTTGGCCCCAAATCACTTCAAGGCAACAGCCGGGGCCCAGGGATTTGGACTTAATGTGTTCTGAGGGAAGTGAGATATTCGTGGAGCAGTTTTAAGTAGAAAGAGGCCAGAGTGGACTTGTCACAGAGGACCATGGGGCCGCAGGGATGGTAACAGGGTGGGGGGGGCATCAAACGCCATGGGCCCGATCTGATGTGATGGTGGACTGGTGTGCAAGACAGACAGAGCAACTGTGGCTTTGGGTGTTGGGCAAACACTGGTGCTGTTGGCTGGGGGAAGAGAGAGATGGGGGGCCGGGCGAGGAAGAGGGCACGTGGTGGTTTTGAGGTCTGGGTATTCTGAAATCCGAGAGCCAGGCGGCTCTGAGGCAGAGCTGTCCAGAGACGCTCTGGATAGAGACACGGCGGTGGGGGGGAGCAGGGACCCTTGTGGTGATCAAAGCTGGTAAGCCACCTCAGAGGGGAAATGGAGAGTGAGGGGAACCCTGGGGATTATAGGGTCCCGGGCCATCAGGGCGAGAGAAGGAGAAAGTGATCCCAGTGCCCAAACTTCCAAGAATGCCACAGCTCAGCTACTATTCAGGAGGCTGAGGCTCAGAGGATCGAGCGCAAGTTCTAGGGCCCAGCCCATGCAATTAGGAAGACCCTGTCCTCAAAATAACATAATAGGGGGGGCCGGGGTTTGTGGCTCAGTGGCAGAGCACTTGCCTAGCCCGTGAAGCGGCCCCAATGGGTTCGATCCCCAGCACCACGTAAAAACGAGGGCATTGTAATATACAACTAAAACAAACAAATAAAATATTTATATAAATAAATAAATATTTAAAAATAATAATAATATCAGAAAGAGGGCTGGGCACATAGCTTAGAGGCTGGGTGCTTGCCGAACCTGCACAAGGCCCTAGGTTTGATCCCAGCATGGAAAAATAAGTAAACATAGAGATATTTATTGTAGGTATAAGGTGTTCCGCCCAAAAGCTCATGTGTAGACAGTGCAAGAACGTTCAGAGGTGAACCATCAGGTCATGAGAGGTGTGACCTAATTTCCCGTGCATCAATCCTCTGATGGATTATCTGGGGGGGTCACTGGAAGGCAAGTAGGATGAGGGCTAGAAGAGAAGCATGTCACAGGCTCAGGGGACGCCTCTTGGCTTCACATCTTGCCCCCGGATGGGCAGAGCTCTCTCATCCACTTCCCTGGTGCCCTTTCCCAGCTCCTTTTTTTTTCCCCACCACACCTTCCCGGCCATGGTGGTCCGCTCCCCCTCAGGCCCAGAGCCACGGAGGTCGGCTGACCCCACAGACTGAAACGTCTCTGAAACTTGGGAGCCAAAGTGAACTCTCTTCCTCCTCTGAGATTGTGTTCTTGTCAGGTCTTTTGGTCACAGTGGTGACAACGCTGACTAAACAGGGTGTCCTTTCATAGGCCTTTTGTTATTTTTTAGTTTCTTTGAATGACTTGTCCCTTCCATTTTTTTTTTTTTTAATTGGGACGATGGTTCTTTATTACTCACTTATTTGTACGGATTCTCTACAAAGGATCTTGATGGGCAATAATTTTCTTGACCCAACCAGTTTGTCTGTCATTGAATGTCACTGCACTGGATGTTTTTCCATATGGGGGCTCTAGATCATCATCCCGTCGGCAGCATCTGTCCTTACTTTGTCTGTGGTTCAAACCTGCAATCTTTAGCTCCTCCCTGGTCCCACCTTGGCCTCGGTTCACCTCCAGATTGACCACAGTTTTACCATGATTGATTCATTCTTTCTCCTATGCGTCTCTTAACCCCATTACTTCTTTTCCCTTGGCCTAACTGGGTACTTAGTTTTTTGCAGATGGAAAAAAAAAAGGCAATGTGCTTTCTGTCGCATTTCCTTTATGTGTCTTTGAACCCTTTTCCAGGGGTGAGGCAGGAAGGGTCTGAGTGTGCCTTTCCTGAACTCAGGCTGGATGACCCTCTACATAGCAGACTGGCAAAAACCCAGGACAGTCATCGGAGCGAGGCAAACTGTTTTTAATCTCTGCAAGAAAGTCCCCAAAAGTTCTCAAATTGCTAAGCCAGCCCAGTTGTCCCTGACCCTGTGTTCCACAACCCTCTCCGTGACATCTGCCTCTGCCATTCTGATTGCCTGAATCTTCTGTATCAGTTTATGTTCTGTTACTCTTACTAAAATACATGAGGCAGAGTAACTGCATAAAGAAAAGATGTTTATTTAGTTGACAGTTTTCTGAATACTGGAAGTCCCAAACAGCAATGCACAGGCCCTGGTCAGGGGCTCCCACTTGGCTATGTCACTTCATGGAGGCTGGCAATGGAGGAAGCCCATTGTGGGAGTCAGAGATCATGTCTCAAAAAACAGGAAACCAGAGAGATATTCAAGGGTCAGGCTCCAGGCTTATAAAACAATTGCTCCAGGAAACCAGCATTCCCTTCTGAGAGCAGTGCCCTAAAAGGCTCCCCTACTAAGATCCCATCTATTTTCTTTTCTTTTTTTTTTTTTTTGGTACCTGGGGGATTGAACTCAGGGGCACTGGACCACTGGGCCAACATCCCCAGCCCTTTTTGTATTTTATTAGAGACAGCAGGGTCTCACAGAGTTGCTAAGTGCCTCGCCAATGGCTTGAGGCTGGCTTTGAACTCACGATCCTCCTGCCTCAGCCTCCCCAAGTGGCTGGGATTACAGTGCGTGTGATCACCGCATCCCGTTCCTAAGAGAAGTTTTTGTATGTGGATTGAATGAAGGGTGAGGAGTACGGAGGATCTGCTTTTCATCGTGATTTGCTATGCAAAACGCTGCCCATAAGACAAGTCTTACTTCCCTTGCTTTAGTGGTTACTTAGGTTTGCCACGGTAGTGCTTGTCCTGTGGTGGCTAGATGGGGGACCAGGAGCAAGGGTGGCCCCACACCCGATGGCCCTGTGCCTCTACACGAGTGCATTCCCCAGATCCGGGGTCTTGGAGAGACCTGCCAGGGTGTGTCCATTTCTCTGCAGGACCCAGGTTTTGCAGTCTGTGTCCTGCGTGTCCCTCCTGCTTGGCATCTGCCCCAGAGCCCCACCCCAGCCCCCCCTGAAGCAGATGTGACCCTGGAAGCTGAGCTCATCATTTCATGAAGTCCTACCCTCCACATGGCCTGAGACCAACCCAGTGTGTGAGCTCCTGAGGGACCCAAACAAGTGATTACACCAAGGAAGGGGTAGTCCCCTCCAGCAGCCTCCCACAGAGAAGCCTCTGCAGGGGGAGGAGATGTTTGTTTTGGTGCTGGGGATTGAACTCAGGGCTTCATGCCTGCTAAGCAGCAAGTGGTCCTACCCCTGGGCTACACCCCCAGCCCCAATTCAGATGTTATTTTTTTAATCAATCATATTTCTTATATTGCAATTATTATATCTCTTCTTAGAATGTATTATGATCATAAAGAAAAGAGAGAAACAGGAATATTTGCCTTCAATTAATGATGGTGGTCATAATTCACGGAGAGGCTTTATTTCCTAAAATTTTAAAAGTCTTTATGTCATAAGCCCTGGAAGTGTTTTTGTTGTTGTTGTTGTTTGTTTGTTAGTTTGTTTGTTTTTGTACTGGGGATTGAACTCAGGGGCACTCAACCACATGGGCTGGGCCACATCCCCAGCCCTTTTTTGTATTTGATTAGAGACAGGGTCTCACTGAGTTCTAAGTGCCTCGCCATTGCTGAGGCTGGCTATTTAACTTGCGATCCTCTGCCTGCCTCAGCCTCCCGGTGCTGGGATTACAGGCGTGCGCCACCGCGCCCGGCCTCCCCATGATCTCTTAGAGGTCTCACCTCTCAACGCCCTGTTTGCTTTGGGTATCAAGTTTCTAGCACATGACCTTGCTTAGAGGTTGTAGAAGGGGGTTTTCCTGTGAGTGGGTAGAAGGCCTGCAAAGGGGATAGTATGGAGACAAGGGGACCCGCAGTATTCACCCCAAGAATGCATCCAAGGATGGGAGACGGAAGCCCCAGGTCATGGCTCATAGTGCCCTGAGTTTCACTCCCTGGGCTGGAGGTGTGGCTGGCCGTGTCCCCTATCCAGCAGGAAGATAGGCTTGGAGGCCTCACAAGCCCACCTCCCACACTTGGTAGATTTGGCACATGATCAGTAACAGTGGTTGAACATAAATATTTTTTTTAAAGAGGGGAAATATGCAGGGGAGCCCTGTTTGGGGAGATGGCTTAAATTGCGGTGGACTACGGGGCTTTGGCTTTGGACATGTTTGGGCATTGGCGCCTTCCGTACTTGGCCCGGGATCTTGCGAGACTTGGCCGGAGATCTCGAGGGACTTGAGCGAGATTGCGGAGGAGGTCTGCGCCATTTTGGAGGTTAGAGGAGCGTGGACGGCGTGTCGGGGTGTAGTTAGAGCCAGGGAGAAAAGTTGCCAGAATAAAGAGCTGTTTGTTTCCAGTTCGTCTCAAAACTTCTTCCCGCGGCTTCTTTGCTCCAAGCGGCCATCGCTTCAGGCGGACTACAGGTGGTGGCCCGGACGGGGAATCGACACGGCAGGTAAGAACTGAGGAACCTCGCAGGAGTCTCTAGTCAGAGCGGTTAAAATGGGTTCGAAAATAACTAAGACCCAAGTGTACAAGGCTCTTGATGGATTCTTTGATATAGCTGAGTCAGTTATTAGTGAGGAGAATTTGGAAAAAAGTGAAAGTGATCATGAAAGCTTGGCCTCGGCTGAGTCAGTTAGGGCCAGTAAGGATAGTATCAGTGCGGGCTCAAAAATGACAAAGATCCGAGCTGCTAAAGCTATTCAAGATTTATTAGAGATAGTTCAAGGATACATGCTCTCAATTGAATCCGGGACTCAGGATGTTACTGAGTCAGTTAGGACCAATGAGAGTAGTAGTAGTGAGGAGGAATTAAGTAAAAGTGATTCTGAAAAAATGAACAAAAGGAAATTAAGGAAGACCAAGATAAGGGACCATCAAGTGGAGGAACCTATGTCCTCCACTCCCCCATGGGTGGAATCTATTACAGAAAATATGAAGGGTATCACTAGGCGTTTGCATACCCTAGAAATAGAAATAAAAAGTCTTTCTGAGCGCTTATGTGCTCTTGAGGGTAACTCACAGATACGTTGGGAACTGCCAGTATTTGAATATGAAAATGGAGAGAGGGGCCACCAGTCAGTAGATTTCAAAACAATAAAAATTCTCAAAGAGGCAGTAATGACATATGGACCCCAAGCTCCTTTCACGTTGAGTATACTGGAGTCCCTTAACACCTTTAGCTTAACCCCCTCAGACTGGAAACGTCTATGTAAAGCAACATTAAGTGGGGGACAATACTTGGTTTGGCGATCACAATTTCAAGAACTTTGTATAGAAACAGCTAAAATAAATGCAGATGCAGGGTTTGGAGACCATAATATAGAAATGCTCACAGGAGAAGGGCCATTCGCAGACGTACAGGTTCAAAAATATTATACCCCAGGAGTATATGCTCAGATAAACGCAGCTGCCTTAAAGGCATGGAAAACTGTACAAGGACCTGGGGATCTACAAGGTAGCTTGTCCAAAGTAATTCAAGGACCTAATGAACCATATGCTGAATTTGCTGATCGACTTTTGAGAACTGCAGGTAGAGTTTTTTGGAGACGTTGATCAAGTTATGCCATTAGTTGTTCAATTAGCATATGAAAACGCTAATAAATATTGCCAGGAAGCCATCAGGCCATGGAGAAATAAAAAGGATCTTTCCATATATATACAACTATGTAAAGATATAAATGATGCCTTTGTCACAGGGAATATGATTGCAGCAGCTGTTAGAGATGCTGCCCCTCAGAATTTCACAAGGACTCAACCTAGACACTATAATCAATCAGGATATTCCAGGAAAAATTATCATAAGTCAATCAGGCTATTCTAGGCAAAATCCCAAAAGAGAAATAAGACCAAATTCATACCGTGCTCCAGGTTGCTGCCCCAGGTGTAAAAAGGGAAATCATTGGGCCAATAAAATGCCATTCAAAATTTGACATCCATGGAAATCCTTTGTTCAGGAATTCAAAAAAAACGGGGCACGGGGCCCAATGCCCCGGGGCCCACAAATGTACGAGGCATTGGAAGAGGAGTATCCTCAAGCATCCATTCAGATGCTTCCCCGACACAACCCCTATTACCCATCCACTCCCTCACCAGAGGAACAGGAAGAAATGCAGGATTAGACCTCTGTTCCACCGCCCGAATAGTGTTAACACCTGAAATGGGGTTCAACTGATTCCCACAGGAGTCAGGGGACCTCTTCCCTCAGGGACTGTAGGACTTATTATCGGGCGAAGTCCTCAAAGCTTATTAGGTTTGCAAGTGACCCCAGGTGTAATAAACTCAGACTACAAAGGGGAAATAAAAAATAATGCTTAGCTCACCCCAAAGTATAAGTTCTGTTAATCAAGGAGATAAAATTGCTCAGCTGCTTCTCCTTCCAAATTTACATAATTCATTTAAAATGAGTATGCCTCAAAAAGGGAACAATACAAGATTTTGTTCCACTGATTCGAGTCCCATGGCTTGCTGGGTTCGAGACTGTACTAGGAGGCCTATGTGTAAAATAAGAATCCAAGGAATAGAAATGGAGGGACTTATAGATACTGGAGCTGATTCCTCCATCATTAATTTACGACAATGGCCCAAACACTGGCCTCTGCAAAAAGCTTCAACCAGTTTAAGAGGCTTGGGATATAATAACCTCCCAGAAAAAAGTGCAGTAATTTTAAAATGGGAGGATGATGAAGGACATAAAGGAACGTTTCAGCCTTATGTTTTACCTAACCTACCAGTTACTTTATGGGGAAGAGATATTTTACAACAAATGGGAGTACACCTTGCAACCAAACCTGCAGGTGTTAAATGTGAAAATATACAGGGTAGTCTTAACCCTGAAAGAAATCATTATCAAAAAGTACAGGGTAAGCGTAACCCTAAAAGAAATCATTATCATATAGGAAAAAGACATTTTTCTTCGGGGCCACTGAGAAAATAATTTTAAAAAATACCATGGCTTTCTGATAAGCCAGTGTGGGTCCCTCAGTGGCCCCTATCTAAAGAGAAATTACAAGCGGCCCACCTACTAGTTCAGGAACAATTAGAAGCAGGACATATAGAACCTTCCACCTCTCCCTGGAATTCCCCCATATTTGTGATCAAGAAAAAAATCAGGAAAATGGCGATTATTACATGATCTTAGACAAATTAATAAAACCATGCAAGTCATGGGCCCTACTCAACCTGGACTTCCGAATCCTGTAGCTATTCCAAAAAGTTTCCATGTTATTAGTCTTGATATAAAGGATTGCTTCTTTTCTATTCCCCTACATCCTCTGGATGCCCCCAGGTTTGCTTTTTCAGTTCCTTCTATGAACAATAATGGCCCTGATCAGAGATATCAATGGAAGGTTTTACCACAGGGAATGGCTAATAGCCCCACCATATGCCAAATATATGTGGACAAGGCTATCCAACCCATTAAAAATAACTATCCAAACCTCATGTGTCTACATTACATGGATGATATTTTACTGGCCCACCCTAATCAAAAAATCTTATTTAATATATTCAGTGACATGGTAGAAAATTTTAAAAAATACGGATTATATATAGCAGAAGAAAAAGTTCAAACTAGATCTCCCATATTATATTTAGGATTTAAAATCATGGATACTTTTGTTAGACCCCAAAAAATTTTAATAAATAAAGAACATTTAACCACCCTCAATGATTTCCAAAAACTGCTGGGTGACATTAATTGGCTTCGCCCTACACTAAACCTCACTACTGGCCAATTAAAACCTTTATTTGATATCCTTCGAGGGGACCCTGATCCATCCTCACCGCGAACACTGACTCCAGATGCTAGGAAAGCTTTAAAGTTAGTAGAAAAAGCCATTGAAGGAGCTCATTGTGACAGATTTGATTTAACTCAACCGCTGATGTTGATTATTATTTCTTCACAATATACACCCACAGGAGTATTTTGGCAACAAGGGCCTTTATTATGGATACATTTGCCCGTCTCTCTCCTAAAAGTATAATTGAATCTTATACCTCCATGGTGGCTAAACTTATTCTTCAAGGACTTAAAACTTCTACTAAAATATTTGGCATTCACCCTGCTACTATTATTACTCCCTATTCATCGTCACAGATTGAATATTTATGCTTCAACGATAATGACTGGGCTATAGCTAGATGCTCTACCTCTGCAAATTTTGATAATCACCTTCCTAAGTCTCCTATATTATCTTTTTGTATTAATCATCCTATTATATTTCCACAGGTAATAAAAAATCAACCTATTCCTAAGGCATTTAATGTATTTACAGATGGGTCCTCAAATGGTACTGCTGCAATAGTCACTACAAAAGAAAATATGACTTACATAACTGCACACAAATCAGCTCAACTAGTGGAATTGGAAGCTGTGGTAAGAGCTCTGGAAAATTTTAGAGACCAGCCCATAAACATTTTTTCAGATAGCCACTATATTGTACAAGCCGTCCCAAAATTAGAGTTAGCAGGACCAATAGCACCTCATACTCCAGCTTTTAAATTGTTTTATCAAATACAAAAACTTTTGTGGGCAAGAAAAGAACCTCTATTCGTAGGCCATATTAGAGCACATACTAATTTGCCTGGCCCCCTCCATGAAGGTAATCAAAAGGCTGATGAACTTACAAAAACAAATATTTATACTTTCAGCACTACAACAAGCTACTTTATTTCATTCCCAGTTTCACGTCAACAGCACCACCTTGCAACGTAGGTTTAAAATCACAAAAGAGCAAGCCAGAACAATTGTAAAAGATTGTAAATCTTGTATGACACATTTGCCCAATCCTCATTTTGGTGTTAACCCTAGAGGATTAATGCCCAATCATTTGTGGCAGATGGATGTTACTCATGAGCCAAGCTTTGGAAAATTGCGATTTATTCATGTAACCATAGATACATGTTCAGGCATGATTTTTGCTTCCTTACATTCTGGAGAAAAAGTTAAAGATGTCACATCTCATTGTTTACAAGCTTTTGCTGCATTGGGCATCCCCAAAATGCTTAAAACAGATAATGGCCCCGCATATACGTCCTCATCTTTCAAACAGTTTTGCGCAAAATTCAACATATCCCATAAAACAGGCATCCCATACAATCCTCAGGGTCAGGGCATTATTGAAAGAGCAAACCGCACACTGAAAATTATGTTATTAAAACAAAAAGAAGGAAATTGGAAAAGTCCTAAAGACAGATTGGCAGTTGCCCTGTTTACCTTAAATTTTTTAACTTTAGACTCTAATGGTTATTCTGCTGGAGACAGACATTGGAATCCACACCAACAACATAAACCCTTGGTTTACTGGAAGGATGTTCTTTCAGGTACATGGAAGGGTCCAGATCCAGTATTAATTTGGGGGAGAGGATCTGTTTGTGTTTTTCCAAAACACGAATCCTCTCCAATATGGATACCATCTAGATTAATAAAGCAGGTACCACATCAAAATGATCAAGATGTAGTTGTTGAGGAATCAAGATTAATAAAAAAGGTACAAAATCAAGAAGACCAAGATGAAGATATAGAATGACTCCCTCAAAAGTATCCTTCAAAATGTTTCACAACTCAAGAGTCATTCCTCCCGGCCGGGATGAGGAGATCTCTCTTTAGTGTGCACACAATTGTATTTTTTTTTTTTTTTTTCTTTTTATACATGTCTTTATGTCTGTACATTTGTCTACATTTCATGTTAATGTGACGTCACAAATATATGTTTGTATGTTTGTTCGTCTGTCCAGTGTGACGTCACAAAGAACAAAGCGCTTATGAAAAAGAATATATATATATATATATATATATATATATATATGGATCCAAATAACTTTAATTCATTTTAGGTTGAGAGTATTCAATTTAGGTAAATAATTTTATAAATGAAGGTACTTTCAATTTTGATTATAGGTATCCCTGGGACTTCTCTTTAGCAAACAATATGACTAGTGCTATATAACCTAATATTTTGGTGTTTTGACATAAGATTGTTTATTTGTTATTAACTTCATTTGTTTAATAGCTGATTAATTTCAATTATCTCAACAGGTAAAAAATTGCTGTGTATACAGAGACTTGAGGGTTCCAGCTGACAAATTATTTCTCCAAAGTGCCTTTAGCTTTTCTTTAATCTATCTTTAATACAGTAAATACCCTCAGTCTTTCTTTCTTTTGTTCTCAATATGATATTTTGACAACTTATGTTTGTGTGAGCTCAAACAACAATGTGTATGAGCAGAAATCAACTTTAATTTTCTAATCTAATAATTCTGTTTTTTAGTTTGACAACTCGACTCTTCACTCAGTGCTGAAATAACACTGCCTTTCCTTTAATAATTGATGCTTGAGTTTCTAGGTAGCGGGCCCTGAAGATTTGCCGGTGGCATTATCTAGATATAAAAAAAGACGGTTGCTGCTATAGCTGCAGGGAACGCGGTCACCACAAGCATCCCTGCTGCTCAAGCATCAAACAACCTCACCAACAGTGTGGCCTCTGCTCTACATGCATGGGACCTCCTACATCAACGTGTTATAACAAATGGACATTTTGATCTTTCATTGTTTGGGACTTTACGGGACAATGACTTTGCGGACATTTGTCCAGAGAATTCAGTGTGTTACTTGATGAAACTTAGGGCAAATAATTTGTTTAAACAATTTGATATGCTATACAATTTGGCTCGTCACCAAAAGGCTTGTTGCCTTAAAGCCGCAACATCTCCTCACAATTGGACGGCTGTTAGTCATCATACACAGTCGATCCTAAAGGGCTCCATTGGATGGCTGGTTAGCCAATGACGGGTAAGATCCCCAGAGGGGGACAACCTAAGACAGGCACAGTCGCACGGGACAGTCTCATGTGGCCGACATATCAACCTAAGACAGGAGTCAAGGGCACAGCCTTGATTATCCGATGACGGGTAAGAATGTTGGTTGCACATAGACGTCCTAGAGCATTACCTCTTTTAAAACAAAAAGGGGGAAATGCAGGAGCCCTGTTTGGGGAGATGGCTTTAAATTGCGGTGGACTACGGGCTTTTGGCTTTGGACATGTTTGGGCATTGGCGCCTTCCGTACTTGGCCCGGGATCTTGCGAGACTTGGCCGGAGATCTCGAGGGACTTGAGCGAGATTGCGGAGGAGGTCTGCGCCATTTTGGAGGTTAGAGGAGCGTGGACGGCGTGTCGGGGGGTGTAGTTAGAGCCAGGGAGAAAAGTTGCCAGAATAAAGAGCTGTTTGTTTCCAGTTCGTCTCAAAAACTTCTTCCCGCGGCTTCTTTGCTCCAAGCGGCCATCGCTTCAGGCGACTACAGTTGGTAAGATCGCCAGGCTGGTCATTCGTGCTCAGTAGCCTGGGAGATGCTCAGCCTGTCCTTGGCCGCGTTGGTGACCCAGTCCCTGGCAATGCCACCTGGAGCCTTTCTGGTGGGCCTCTCTAAGACCCTTCCTCTCCAGAACATTCTGGCCTCAGTGGGACTGGAGAGTTGTGCTTTGAGTCCTAAAGCACTTACAGAGGGATTTTCACTTTGTCTGATATTCCTTTTTGCTCTTGTTTTATATTCTCATTTGCTGTTCCTTGAAATTCTAACCTCTTGGGGTTATTTTGTCTTGGGGGCGTGTCTCCACTAAGTAACCTATAGTTTGGCTCCCCTTTTTTTTTGTGTGTGTGTGGTACTGGGGATTGAACTCAGGGGCACTCGACCACTGACTCCACATCCCCAGCTCTTTTTCTGTATTTTATAGAGGACAGGGTCTCACTGAGTTGCTAAGTGCCTCACCATTTGCTGAGGCTGGCTTTGAAACTCGTAATCCACCTGCCTCTGCCTCCCAAGTGCTGGGGATTACAGGCGTGCGCACCGCGCTGGGGCCTTCCATTTTTTAACCCTAATCAGAGTCTTTGTTTATGGGAGGGAACTTAAAGCACTAATAATTATTGTCATCTTGACCCATAGGTTGTCTTTGTTCCCCAAACCCCATAACCCCTGCCTAATCATAGGAGAAAAAAGTCAGTGCATCCCATTGAATGGGACGTTCTGCAAAATATCTGCTTAATACCTCTCCAATGGTCCTGGTCATCAAAAAGAAGGAAAATTTTAGAAACTGTCATAGGCTAGAGACACCCAAAGAGACATGGTGGGATAGAAAAAGGACATGTAGATTGAAACTAAGGATCTGAATGAAGTGCATACGCTCTTTGGTTTTTAAAAAAAACAAATCCCACAGGTTTGGAGTTGTGGCTCTTGTGTCGGGTAGAGCGCTTGCCTAGCATGCTTGAGGTATAGGGTTCGATTCCCAGCACCATATGAAAAATAAAAATGAAATAAAATAAAGGTATTGTGTCCATCTACAACTAAAAAAAAATTTTTTTTTTAAATCTCACTAAGAGAAAGAAAACTCTAGGTCCCAAACAGCTTTGCAGGATAATTACTACTAAATATTTAGTGGTGAAAAAAAAATGGCAGTTCCTAAAAAAATCTTGCAGAAAATAAAGAAACACTTCCCATATTTAAAAAAAAACTTTAACTCTGCAGGAGCCCTGTTTGGGGAGATGGCTAAGATTGCGGTTGACTACGGGTCATGGAGATGTTTGGGCATTGCTGCCTTCCGTAGTCTCACAAGACTTGGCCAGGATCTCGAGAGACTTTGGGAGGGGGATTGCCGATCGTGGAGTCGAGCGCCCATTTGGGTGTGTGGGTTTTTTGGTGGCGTGTGGTACGTGTTAAAGTCGTTGTGTTAGAGCCAGAGACGAGAAGTTATCAGAATAAAAAAGCCTGTTTTTGTTTCCAGTTTCTCCTCTGAGCTTCTTGCCCGCGCGGGGTTCCGTTGCTCCAGGAGCGGCCATTGCTTCAGGCTTGAGCAGCAAACGAGGTGGCAGCCCCTACGGGAACTTTGGAGGAGTGGACAGGTAAGAACTGAAAGGTCTCTAAAGAACTAGGTTCGAATATAACTGAATCTCCAAGTGATAGAGGCTATGGAAAGACTCCTTGATATACCTGACTCCGTTCTCAGTGATGGAGGATTTAGAAAAAAGTGAAAGTGTATCAACAAAAAGCATAGCTTCTCCACTAATGGTCACCACGCAACTAAGAGCCAGTAAAGAGAGTATCTTAGAAGAGTTCCCAAAAATGATAAAAATTCTAAAGCTATTAGAGCTATTCGGGGAGTTATTGGTGATAGCTAGAAGGATACTTGCTCTTAATGGAACCTGGTGGCCTCAGGATATTGCTGTCAGTGAAATTTTAAGCATTGTAGTGAGAATCTAGCAAAAGTGATCCTGAGAAAAATGAGAAAAAGAAACTAAAAAAGACCAAGTTAAAAAAGGACCGTCAAGTAGATTGGACCCACTCTGTGTCCTCTACTCCCGCCCCATGGGGTGGAAATCCAGTACAGAGAAAATATGAAGGTAGTCGCACTAGTGTGTTTGCATACCCTAGTAGAAACAGAAATAAAAAGTCTTCTCTGAATTGCTTATGCGCTTAGTAGAGGGTAACTTCACAGATACATTGGGAACCACCAGGCTATTTGAAAAGAAAAAATGGACAGAGGGGTCCCATCAGTCAGTAGATTTCAAAACAATAAAAAATCTCAAAGAGGCAGTGAAGTGGATGACTTATGGGCCCAAGCTCCTTTCACGTTGAGTATGCTGGCAAGTCCCTTAAGCACTTTTAGCTTAACCCCCTCAGACTGGAAAAGTCTATTGTAAAGCAGCATTAAGCGGGGTGGCGGCAAATCTTTGGTTTGGCGCGGATCGCAATTCCAAGAACTTTGTATAGAAACGGCTAAAAGAAATGTGGCTGCGGGTTTGGAAACTTATAATATAGACGATGCTCACAGGAGAAGGGCAATTCGCAGACTAGTTACAGGCTCAAAAAGATTTATGACTTCCAGGTGTATATGCTCAGATAAAACGCAGTCCTGCCTTAGAGGGCATGGTAAAACTGTACAAGGATTACCTGGGGATCTACCAAGTAGCTATGTCAAAAGTGATTCAAGGACCTAATGAGCCATATGCTGATTTTGCTGATCAACTTTTGAGAATGCCAGGTAGTGTGTTTGCAGATGTTGATCAAGCTATTGCCATTAGTTGTTCAATTGAGCATATGAAAATGCTAATAAATAAATGCTGCCAAAAGCAGCCATCAGGCCATGGAGAACTAGAAAAGGATCGTTTTCCGTGTATATACAGAACTATGTAAAGATATAAATGACCGCCTTTGTCACAGGAAATGTGATTGCAGCCTCAATGAGAGGTGCTGTTCCCCTCGAAATTTCACAAAGGCTCTAAACGTTTAGACATTATAGAAGATCTATCAGGATTTCCATGGCATAATTATCATATTCAATCAGGCTATTCTAGGCAAAATCGCCAAAAGAGAAATAAGACCCAAGCTCATACCGTTGCCCCAGGCTGCGTGCCCCAGGTTTGTAGAAGAAAAGGGGAAATCATTGGGCCAATAGAGAATGCCATTCAGAAATTTGACATCCCATGGAAATCTTTGTTCAGGTAATTTCAAAAAAATGGGGGCAGGGGCCCAATGCCCTGGGGCCCGACAAATGTTACCGGGCATTTGAGAGGAGGAGTATCCTCAAGCATCCACTCAGTGATGCTTCCCCGACGACACAATCCCTACTACCCATCCACTCCCTCGCCAGAGAAAACAGGAGGAAATGCAGGATTAGACCTCGCTGTTCCAACGCTGGTTTGTGGTTGGTGGTCCGAATAGTTGTTAACACCTGAAATGGGGGGGTTCAGAAATCTGATTCCCACAGGAGTCAGGGGACCTCTTTCCCTCAGGGACGTATAGGACTTATTCTCAGCGCAAAGTCCTGAAAGTATTATTAGGTTTTTTGTCAAGTGACCGCAGGTGTAATAAACTCAGACTACAAAGGGAAATAAAAAATATTGCTTAGCTCACCCCAAAGTATAAGTTCTGTTAATCAAAGAGATAGAATTGCTCAGTTTGCTTCTCCTACCTAATGGTTTACAATGAATTCAGAGTTTTAAAATGAGTATGCCTTCAGAAAAGGGAACAATAGAGGATTTTGTTCCACTGACTCAGACTATGGCTTGCTGGGTTAGGATTGTTCAGGGAGGCCTATGTGGTAAAATAATAAATCCAAGTGGGAATAGAGATGGAGAGGATGATAGATACTGGAGGCTGACTCTTCGTCATTAATCTACAGCAATGGCCCAAGCACTGGCGCCTTTCTGCATAAAGCTTCAACCCCAGTTTAAGAGGCTTGGGATATAATAACCTCCCAGAGAAAAAGAAGTGTGGGGTAATTTTAAAATGGGAGGATGATGAAGGGCATAAAGGAACATTCGCAGCCTTATGTTTTAGCTCTAACCTACAGTTACTTTGATGGGGGAGAGAGATATTTTTGCAACAAATGGGGGAGTACACCTTGCAAACCAAGTCCAGCAGGTGTTAAATGTGAAAATCTACAGGTGTTTATAAATGTGAGAAAATTCTACAGGGTAATGATCTTAACCCTAAAAGAAATCATTGATCAAAAAGTACAGAGTAATCTATTAACCCTAAAGTAATCATTATTATCATAAAGGAAGGAAAGATATTTTTTTCTGGGCCAACTGAGAAAATAATTTGAAAATATCATGGCTTTCTGATAAGCCAGTGTGGGTCCCTCAGTTGGCCCCTATCTAGGAAGAGAAATTACAAGTGGCCCACCTACTAGTTTAGGAACAATTAGAAGCAGGGACATATAGAACCTTCCACCTCTCCCTGGAATTCCCCCAGTATTTGTGATCAAGAAAAAATCAGGAAAATGGCGATTGATACATGATCTTAGAGAAATTAATAAAACCATGCAAATCATGGGCCCTACTCAACCTGGATTTCCTAATACTGTAGCTACTCCAAAAAATTTCCATCTTATACTCTTGATATAAAGGCTTCTTTCTTTTCCATTCCCTACTCCTCTGGATTCCCCCATGTTATTGCTTTTTTTCAGTTCCTTCTATCATAATAATGGCCCTGATACAAGATTCAATGGAAAGTGCTACCAGCAGGGAATTGCTATAGCCCCACCATATGCCAACTATATTGACCACGCAATCCAATCCATTAAAAAATAAATATACAAATCTCATGTGTTTTACATTACATGGAATATGTTTTACTGGGCCCACCCTACCTCAAAAATTTTAATTAATATATTACAAGTGACGGTGGCAGAAAAATTTAAAAAATATGGATTATATAATAGCAGAAGAAAAAGTTCAAACCAAGATCTCCCCACATTATCTTTAGAATTAAAAATCAGTGGATACCTTTGTTAGACCCCCCTAAGACCCACCCCAAATTTAATAAATAAAGAACATTTGACCCACCCTCAATGATTTCCTAAAACTACTGGAGACATTAATTGGTTTCGCCCTTACACTAAACCTCACTACAGGCCACTCAAAC
>JAKELJ010000656.1:0-18818 GCA_025594165.1 Tamias sibiricus
GAAGGAAATTCTTATGTAGGGCTTTACCTGACACGATGAATTATATTCATCCAGGGTAAGCAACAAAGAGAGGGCACAGCACAAAAACTGTCTTATTACCTTGGGGTCCTCAATTAGTTCTTCCTGACCCTTGGCATAAACGATGCTAGTAGATAAATCCAATAGGCACGCGCAGCAGAACTTTCCCAGCCTTGAACTTTTAGTTGCCCATCAACAGAACTTGATCCTAGGATCACTGCTTTCTCCTTGAAAAGTACTGTCTGACCTGGCTTTCAGGAAAAACCATGCTTCTGAGCTTTTAATACACACTGGCTTCTGCGCTGTTCACTCTCTGTTTTTCCTAATCTCTAAAAATGCCTTTCTTACATTTGATATCTTCACTAGCTTTGTTATTTCATTTCCTATCCTCTGGCTTGAAACTAACCATTATTATATGGGTGGACTCTTAATGTTTGTATTTCCCTACCAGAACTTCCACTCTGAAATGCAGAGTTCTGCATTCAAATTACCCAACTTGATACCTCACCCTGAATTATCTAAAAGGACATTCACTCTAAACATAACAGGTCCCAAACTGAACTCTGGGTCTCCTTTCTACTGCCGAAACACCTCCTTTACTTAAATGAAAGAAAAGAAGGAGGAGAAACAGTGTATAAGCCTCTTTGTAGTTTCCTCCATCTCAGGAAACTCTGCAATTCCTTTTCCCAAATCCTTAGTCTGAAAATCCATGAAGTTACCCTTCATTTCCTTCTGTTTTTTTCACTCACTCTCTACATTCTGATCATCAGTAACTCTTTACAGTCTCTGCTTCAAAGAACTTTCGAGTTTCCACCTACTGTTACAATTTCTACTGACACTATGCTTAGTCCAAAGCCACCACAATACCTGCTAACCTGGACTATTGACAAGAAAATCCAATTAAGTTCCCTTTCTCCACTTTCTGCACCCCGGCACTCCTGCCTCTTCCTAGTTCTTTGTTCTATCTCCCTGGTCCCACCAGACATTATTTTTCAATTTTGCAACCTGTATTATCCTGTTAGAACATAAGTCCAAATCCTTTCACTTCTTTGCTCAAAATCCTCCTTTTCCGATTCATTCAAAGTTAAAGGCAAAGGCTTGACTTCACCACACCCCTCATTATTCCTCTGAATCATTAATCTCTTATTTTCTCCTTTTTCCCATACACCGCTATAGTTGCAGTCTCTGTCAAAACATGTCAAGCATGATGTCTCCTCAGGGTCTTCGACTAACTCTAGAACCTCCCTCCATAAGGATTAATTATGCAAGGGAAACTCTTTCATTTCCTCCAATTCTTTTGCTCATGATTGCCATCACACTGTCTTGGTTTATCTTAACTCACATTTTTAAACTCGCCTACTCCACATTCTTCCTTCTTGGTTTATTATTTTCTCTCTTTCGAAGCATTTATTTATATCTAAATGTATTATCATGGTTGGAGTTACCTTGATGCATATAAATTCACTCAGGGAATTATCTTTGGACTCCTTCATTTCACGCACTGACCTCTAGATTCCCACCCTAGCCCCAGTGTTAAGTATACATTTTCTGGATTCTCAGAATGAACTGAAAAATACTGTATTGGAATGTTGAAAAAATAAATAAATTGGGAAAACAGATTAGCAAAACAGTATACTATTCCTGGCTAAAAGGGTTGACTTCATATTCTCTCCATATGTTTCTGCTTTACTCTACCTATGTGAACGAGCTAGAAAAGGACATGCTTATTACAAGGATGTTCTCTTTAAAAGATGGATGGTGTCTAGAGCCTGCCTATCCAGTTCTACTTCAAAGTCCACCAGGCGTCCTATAAATGGTTCTCTTTTTGAGTCTTATTTTACCAAGGCAAACACCACTATTCACTTACATACTCAGCAACAGAATGAGAGCT
Source organism: Tamias sibiricus (assembly GCA_025594165.1). NCBI lineage: Eukaryota > Metazoa > Chordata > Mammalia > Rodentia > Sciuridae > Tamias > Tamias sibiricus. Next base: position 1,910 of record JAKELJ010000656.1, read on the forward strand.
GAAGGTCAGGGGGTCACATCTGTTAACTTGTCCATTCCACCAACATAACACCCAAAGTCCCTGAATTATCATCCAACTGAGTGCACTAATCTATTTTTTCTCCATTATTTGATTTACGTGGAAAAATTCGTTTTCCTTGTTTGATGTGTTAGAAGGGCTTGAGACACATCGACATGGAGGAATACAGGCAGCCAGTTTGAGTTCTTGAGGTGGAGCAAGTAGATGGCAAAATGGGTAGAAAAAGAAATTAAGGAGCGTACATGGTCCGACAGTATAATGGTTTGGGATTGTTTGTAGGAGTACAATTTCTTTGCTTATGTCATTCAAGAAGTCAATTTAGAAATTAATGGGTAATATTGAGAGTTTGTGTTTTAGCTGTCATTATTCTGCAGTTATAAAAATCAATATTGGGGGGTAAAAACATAATACGTATTGGACAAAAACATTTGTGACATCAAGTCAATCTCATTTCACTTCATTCCAGGTAAAAGGGACTAAGAGAAAGAATTGCCACTCTGGTGTCCATTAATCTCACACATGGACTGGTGGAAAATAAAAATTACATTTTGCTTTATGTAGCAAACTGGTGGGACAATAACTGAAGAAAACTATGTCTGAACAAGAGATTTATTAAAAATTGGCCTGATGTAAAAGTGCACCTTACAGGGGCTGGGGTTGTGGCTCAGTGGCAGAGCGGCTCGCCTTGCTCGTTGCACGACCCTGGGTTCGATCCTCAGCACCACTGTTAAACATAAATGCATTGCATTGTGTACAACTAAACGTAAATATAACTATTATTATAATTTTTTTAAAAAGATAATTTCTTATTAAAAAAAAAAATAAAAGTGCACATACATTCTAGATGGTTTGTTATGATGAAAAAGACTAACAGAGAAGGGACCCAGGCCACTGTTGCCCAAAGTGGGTCTGTTGATTAAGATTGCTGATAATGGGACACTAGAGCAGATGAAAGAAGATGAAAGGTGACTGGAAATTGGTCGGTATGAAGTTGAGAGCTTAAGTAAAGAGAGTTGATAATGGCGATCACATGGAAGCTTGCGTAGAACAAGAGGACCCAGTGAACAAGATGAGATCGACAAATAGACCAAGAGGACTGATTTTGCAGTTGTGAAGGGAAATAGGAAGGAAATCTCTTCATTTTTTAATGAATACAAAGTTATAAAATTAGTCGAATTTTGTCGTGGCTATGGCAGAATTCCTGATATTAGGTTACTTGATAAAGGAAAAAGAGATTTATTTAGCTCACAGTTCTAGATGGTACCTAGCATGATGCCAAGACCTGGCTTCTTGCAAAGGTCCTCATCTCATGGTGGATAGATATCACATGGAGGACTAAGGTATATAAGGAAGATGGGGGGGGAGGCGACGGAGAGAGGAGAAAGAGAGAGAGATTGCTATGGATGAAAGAAGAAGCAAGTGTTCTAGGAGGGGCTAAGCTTTTTGTTCTATGGACAATGGCTTCACAGGAACCAGACTATTCCTGTGAGCATAGGTCACTAATCCTTTCTAATGGTGGTCAAGCTCATCATCCAAAATAACCCCTTAAAAGGCCATACAATTCTCTCAGCACTGTTACATTTGTGACCAAACCCTAACCAAGTATTTTGGATCGGGACCCAAAATCACATTCAAGTCAGAGCAGTACATCAATTGCTAACACAATTGGAATTCGAATAAATTGATAATTGAATTCATTGACTCATTTTGATATTTATTGCACAGTTTAAAGTTCTCCAAGAATAAACAGTTTTTAAATAAATGATATATGATTGAGGTTTGTGAGATGAAATTTACCCCAAGTATCTATTAGTTTTCTTCAAGGTACAATGCTTTGCAATTCTTATTCCTCTAACAGATGGCAGGGTCAGTGAGAATGCAGGCGGTTCCTATCACAGGCTTTTCATTCAAAATGATTTAATGGGAACCTCTAACAGACTATCCAGAAAAGAGTAGGGTTGGTAATAAAAAAAAATGAAGAAAAAAAAAAAGAAAAGGAAGGAGAGGAAGGAAGCAAACTGTAGCTAACAAGGCACATCATTTTCTTTCACCTTTAGTTGGAGGTAATTTAGATCTATTCCATGCCAAGGCAGACATATTAGAGGCCTCGAGGCAAAAGGTGTAATTACAGGTATACATTTTTTGGCAGTTTGCTCATTATGGAATTTTTTGTTTTAATTTTTTTTAACTTTTTAAATATTGTGTTTGAATAATGTCTTGATTAATGAAGTTTGTGTGCCCTTATTCATTATGATCTCAAGGTGAGTGAGGCATTTGTTGGAAATACTGTGACTCTGAATGGTGCAGAGCCGAAGAAAACAATAATGCTTTCATTCAAAAATGGCCTGAAATTACAGAACAGACTAAATGAAGCTATTTGATGCTTTTCATGGCCAGGGCTGTCCATGCCTTTGGTTCTGTGATCCTGTTCATCCAGTCCATTCATGAACTGGACCAAGACTGGCAGCAAATGCAAGCATTTAACAGGTACCTGTAGCCCTGAGGCAATCCAGGGACAAAAATTCTCTGTCTAAGAGGGATGCAAATGGACTATCAGAGAAGATTTTCACTGTCTGAATATTGAACACTAAGAAGGACAGGGATCTGTGGTTAGCAACTGGGATCAAAGGTGAATGACTGCTTAAAGATGAATCAATTCTTGCAAGGGGAAAATATGAGTAAGCCTTAGGAAGTCATAGCAGAAGTTTGTGAAGAAAAGTGTCAGAGAATAGTGCAAGGAGCCTGGAGAAGAAAAAAGAGATGAAAATAATAATAACAATAATAATAATATGGATAAGGTGCAAAGACACGTGGGTGGGCATATGAAGGTGTTTGTTGGAATTCACAAGGGAAGATCACACCCTTCCTACTTCTGGGGATCAGGGTTTGGTTGCCTGACTCTTCCACTCTTCTAGAAGGCTTAAGTTCTAGGCTCTTACTGGATGCATTACCTGTTCTTAAGCTCACCTCTGTAAGTCTCTGCTTTCAGTTGTTACAATCCTATCAAAAACTCCAACAGCAAAACAATAGGGAAGAAAAAACAAAGGTACAATGACTGGGAGAACCACGCCTAAAAGATTTGGAAGAGGACAACATCAAAAGGGGTAAGATGTGATGAGTCTCATACCACAAGAAGACACCTTCACGTCTGTAATAGAAAGGAAAATAAAATCAAGTATAAAGCCAAGGGACAGTTTGGGAGCAGGAGAGAAAGGTATGAGAGAATTCACAGAATGAATGACAGCTTGGTAGATGAGTTAGCATGCTGCAAAAAAAAAAAAAAAAGTTAAGAAATGAACAAAACCATTAATTTGCTGCCCTACCTTATTTTTATTGGTTGTTTTTCATCATAAGAAAACATATTTATTATATGTTTTAATATCACATCCTAAAATCTCTTTTAACATTTCTATTTGATTTAAGCATTATGTTCTTGCAGACAACTCAAAAATAGGCAGAAGTTTCCTCTCTTTATTTTCTCCTTCCCCCCTTTCTTATAGTCCAATTTGAGGGCCTATATTTAAACAAATCCTGAGCCAAGTTCTGCTGTCAGAGACTTCCATGTCAAATCCTATCCTGGACACTCATGCTCAGTTCCAGTTGCATAGATGCTGATGTCTATGGCTGTTGTGCGTAAGAAAAAGAGGGCAGGAACTGACCCTGAAGTTGTGTGTGACAGTAACTGACGGCCAGCATTTGGCCCAAACTGAGTACATCTACTTTTTTAGCAGAGTACTTTGTTGATAATATCTTTGCCAACTTGACTGCTAAACGTTAAGGCAACACAAGCTAGGAACAATTATGTAAATCATGGGTGAAGACAAATGTGAAAACACAGTATAAATAAACGTAACTGCGCAGACCACAAACGTTAACAGTCAGCTTAAAAGGGACCTGTGAAATAAGTAATAAGATTAAAAATGAAAACCCATGTTGGTGGTAGACAAGATTTTAAGGAAAACAGAAAAGGAAAATCACATTAGAGGTTTTTTAGAGATGAAGATTCACAATTGTAGATCGTTTTCTGACCAGTTGTATAATGTCAAGGTTGCTTTAACAAACATAAATAAAATACATTGGTAAACATAACTCTCATGGATAGAAGACCAGCAACTTTGAAATGTAGGAAGAACATTTGTTTTTCTAATGGATGTTACTTCATCCACAGAAAATGATCTAAGGGGCGCACTACTCTTTTAAAAATAAGAGGCACTAGAATTAGACATTTTAAGATTATTTAACTTTGTCAAGGGATATCTTTGTAGTAAAATTTACCTGTCACAGAGAATTATTCATAAGGAAAGTATGCCACAAAATCAAAACAAATTAAGATATGATTAGTCTGTCAAGGCAGGGAGACTAAAATCTAAATTAATTACTGTCACAAAGAGCCATACTTAATCATCTTTAAGGAGAACATTTCATTAACTTTAAGCTTTGTTCAGTAATAACAAGTACAATCCTAAGTAATATATTTGATTCCATTTGCTGTAGTAAAAGCCAATAGAATACACTATTTATATTCTTTAAGATTAGCTTTGTATTTTTAGACTAAACTAAACAAGAACTCAAATCTTATACAATAAATCGATTTTTTGCAAAACAATGGCATCAGTGTTTCCATGTCTCATGTTATAATCAATAAAGATAAAAATGATTTGGTAGATATTTTAGTACTGGTAATGCCTGTTCATAGAATGTTTTTAAAAACAGAAATATTTTAGAAATATTTTAAATTTGTTAATATTTATGTTCGTAAAACTTTTAACCATTATAAAATATTGGAGCATTGATGTATGTTATATTCCAAAATTTTAAATTGAGAAATTTGACCTTAAAAACCATAAAATGTATTTTTGTTTACATTAATGTTTTTTCCTCACACTAAATCTTTAGTTTTTCATTTTTTTTTTTCTATTTCAAGATATTGAAATATTAATAACATGAATCTAAAAACAAATCACAGGTTCTTTCAAGTGTTCTTTGGGTTTTATTTATTTTAATTTGGGGTTTATTACACAAACCATTCTGTAAAGGAAAACCTATCAAAGAATAACTATGATTAAGTATTTGACAAATTTACCTTGGCTAAAAATCACTAGGCTTAATTCTGGGTTCACCTGGGTGTTAAAAATTTGGACCAAAGAAATACGGAGTCCTCAGTCCAAATAAAAAGTCTTACCCAATCAGAACTATTTCAAAAATATGAGATTCTAGAAATATTTACAGAACAGCAGGTAACTGTGGTCATTGGTCAAAATCGTAGATGAGGAAATTTCTAATAAATTTCTATACTAATTTTGAACTTTCAAAATGTGTCTTTCAAACACTAAGAATCTTTGATTTTTATAATACTTCAGGCATTTAATTATGTTTAAATATCTCATTACATGGCAAATATTGTGCATTTTCTAGCAATTTGATAGGTCCAGGTTTTTCAGAAGAATGCAAATCACTACTGATCCTTGATTATAGAACTAACTGATTCTGAACCTGATAGCTTATAAAATCAGCATGAAATGAATTAATGCATATCAGGGGAAATTATGTAAAATTATACTTAAAAATTAACAAATTTTCTTCAGGCAAGCTAATAATTAAAACATTTAGATTTTAAAGTTAAATATTACACAAAAACTTTTTAGAGTGAGTGTGTGGTTTCAGTGGTTAGAGCATGTTCTTAGCATGTTACAAATGTTCTGGGTTGTTGATTCCCTGTAAATCTCCGGGAAGAATTAATTAATTAATAATTTTTATAAGTTTAAAAATTACTACTATTTGGCAAATTAAAAAAATTGAAGTGGTGCAATAAGCTGGAGTCTAACTTTTTTAGCAGTCAGTTCTTAAAAGGACATAGAGAAATAGAACTCCAATAATTTTTAAGCTCTTACCATATGTGATTGAAATTATAAATGTTACCATATTTATATTTTTAATTATAAAGGTCTACTTCTTTGCTACTATTCATAAGAAAATGTTCTACAAGGTGATAGGTTGTGAGGAGTCTGAGCTGCGTTGAAATGTTGTATTGCACATAAAAACTATTTAAGAGGATGAATTCTTGTCTTTCAGTATACATATTTCTTAATTTATAAGTTCAATGTTATCATTCTAGCATTCTCCAAGTTGTGCTTATGAACTATTCTACTAAACTGCAGGGGCAATGTAAGCTGCTATTTTGAGAATTAAAAAAATTGAAATCTCAAAAAAACAAGAAATTTTACAAAATGTCTTAAAACATATGCTTGGGATTACAATCAAATAATAAATGGAGAAAAAATGTCTCTGGATAGACAAGGTCATAATTTAGGAACGGGGCTGGGGGATGTAGAATTCAGTAGTAGAGTTACTTGCCTTGCATGCCAAGGCCCTGAGTTGGAATCCCAAGTAGTGGAAAAATATCTATATATAACCATCTAGGAAAAGAAACTCTGAATAAACCAATTGAGGTTTTTGGAAACAAGCGCGTGCTTTAGCAAAAGAACACAACCCATAGTTCTCCATGAGGGTTTTCAATGACTTGTCTAACTAAAATTTGTCCATGTGACCAAATAGTATTTTAAACGACACCCTACATGTATTCAAAATGTCAGGATTGATGAGGGGAGCAAGCATGGTTCACATACCAGAGACTGTCGTGCTCTGCATGGGACTTTTCTAATGTAAGGTTATGTTTAGGAAATTTTGAGTTTACATTTTCTTTTCTAATTGTGTGAATTTGTTATGTGGGAATGTTATCGTATAAATTGTTTCTTCAAGCTCCTCCTTCAAGCATTATTTAACTCCTAAGTCCTAAGTTTGAAGGTGAGATGTATCGGGCAGAAAGTGAGGGACTCCACAGGAAGTGGGTAATGGAAAGCTTTACAGGTTGAAAAATAGGGCATTCCACAAGGTATAACGGAAATATCCAGAAAGGGAAGGAGACTGGCTAGGGACTCTTTTGATTTTGTATCCCTCACAGTTCCAGATGTTGGAACAAAGCACATATCTGGTAATACTATTTTGGCAGTTAGTAGGTCCAAGGAGAGAAGGACTTTGGAAAGAGGCAGCAGAATTGGCAGGACGTGAGCCATGTCCAAGGAGAAGGAAAAAGGGAGAATGGAATGAGAATGATAAGAAACAAGGATAGTAAGAAGATCTGGATGTGGTTGTGGAGACGCTCTAACCTCTAACCTATGGAATTCCCTCTCTGGCTTGCTCACTGGTGAGTAAAGAAGGAATGGGCAAGATTTTGGAACATGCTTGTGGGTTCAATATTTCATTTCTCAGGGAAATTACTCATTCTGGACTAATGGAAAGTTCATATTTGAGATCGGGATTGTCACTTTAGTGACACCAGTTTTGTTGGGTTCGGGTGGAAACATGCAGTTCTTCTTAGTTTCTTCCTGTTTTCATTATCTGGAGGACCTTTTTATCTATGTTTAGAAATCATTGGTGGCTCTATTGGTGGGACATGTGATGGAGAGTAGTACTGAAACCTCTCTCTATTAAGAGTTGATTCTTGAGAATGTATGTTTAGTCCTATCCAGTCTCTGGTTTTTCATTTGAGAAGTGGAATAGTGCAGTTGCTTGGAAGAGCTCGCTCGCTGGAAAGTGATTTGGAGAACGCTGAATCCATGTGCAAGTGACTACAATTATAATTGATCATGATAAGTTACGTGGGGTTACCCAAAACCTCTGTTGCTACAGTTGCTGTAATCTATATAAGGACAAGAATCAAAAGTACTCCAAGGATCTTATTAAGTTAGTATATTCAATGTTTAATACAACTCTTGGATTATAATGTGTTTCCAAAACCGATGCTTATTAATAATTTTTATTATGTAAAGGTTTTACTGTCTTTCTGCACTAATTTGCCACTTCTGGTTCCATTAAACTCCATGCATGTCCATCGTGTGCTCTATCTGCGTAGAGGGTTTTTCCTTTAATAAAATGCTAAGTTCATAGGAATGGTTTGTGCAGGGTGGGAACAATCTATGCATCCCCAAATCAAAGTGTCTACAGGAGGTTACCATTTCTGTTTCTTCCAGGGGGACCTAGGCGAGGAGGAAGATTTTCCAAACAAAAATGTACAAAACAAAACAGAGTTCAGGTGCTCCTTACTCTATGTTCTGATCTCTAGGACATTTTAACTTCCCAAAAATATTTTTGTAAAAAACAGTATTTGATTGGGTAGGGGATCATATTATGTCCAACTAAACCCATAATTATTTGGCCCTAAAATCAAAATGTATTTTCCCTTTTACTAGATTTTCCACTACCCAACTCCTAGGATAGATGAAATGTGACCAGAAAAATAGTTAAGTAAAACAAAGAATTTTTTAAAAGTAACAATAATAGCATATCTCTATTTATGCTTTAGACAAAATTCCATTGAAATAAAGTTAAATTCATCTCCAATGGTGAGGGTGTGGTTATTCTTCATATTTATTAGGATCCTTGTTTAAGGAATGTCTCCATAATTTGGTTTTTGGACTCTTTTCTTAGGCAATTTTTTCTGACAGGGCAGGTCTTCTTACAGACTGCCTTGAAAAGGAAGTTTTTCTTGCAGCATTTTCTATAAATTCTCTTCAAAATCTTTCCTACCAAAAATTCCCTGAGGAACAATGTTCCTGTGAATAAAAATCATTAACTCTGCATGCCAAGAATTATCATATTTGAGAAAATACAAAAATAACATGCTTAGCAACAATCTTTTTTAAGTCTTAGAATTGAAGGGAACGTTCCTGGGAATATAATCAGTATAACATATTTAAATGGCTTTTTCTAGTTATGGCACATGGATTAAATCAACTATCATATAATAAATAATATTGCTTGTGGGCTTTTTTTTAATATTGTTTTGTTTTCATTTAAAGTCTCTTTTAATTTTCCTTTCCAAAAAATATTAAGAAAAATAACAAAAAAAACAAAAAAACAAAAAAAAAAAAACTGTTTTTTCCACTATAGGATTGGTGCAGTTTTCTTTCTTGGCATTATTTTTTCAAGTGATTTGAGCATTGATGTGTTCCTGTGGTTTACAATCCAGAAAACCCTCCCCATCACATCCTAGTCCCTGTGTCTAGGGAAGGCTGGCTCTTGGGAACAGACTGGCCATTGCTTGCTTGGGGGCAGAGGCAACCCTCTCTTTTTAAATCTAAGGCGGCTGAAGTGAATGAGCCCAATTACAACTGCACTCTTTGTGTGTGTGTGGTGTATAGTATAAGAGGTAGGTGGGATCCTTTCATTTTGTAATAGAAATATGATGAGAGAGAAAGTATGTAACATCTCTCGTGACACACAACTAAGTCATAAAATCTTGCCAGACATCTTATTCTTTCCTCGTTAATTTTCCTTAGCATTAGCTCTCTAGTAGGTTTCAATAATGTCTGTTACAAGACACTGCATAGCAATATTCAAATTGGACATCTTTGGGTGTTTGTAAAAATAAAAAAGCAAGAGGATAGTTTTTCTAGATTCTTGAATAATATTGTTTTGATAATCACTTTGGTGATAAACATTTTGAAATGTCCAGTCCAATTTAAAACTAAATACAAACATGTATGTATATGTGCGCGTGCGCGCACACAAAGTGAGTTGGTATTTGGAATATATCTAAGTATACTGATATTTTAAATCAGGGAATGGTCTTTTGAGACAGATGACTGAATTCCAATGATACAAACCTTCCAGCCAAAATTTCAATATGTTTTTGATTACACTCCTAATCTCTGTAAGTCTTTGTTTTTCCTTAGCAAACTTTGTGTAGAACGCTGAACAGGTTGTTTGATATATGGCTGATATACATCATCAATATATAAAGTCCTTCCCGTGATACAGTACTTCAACTATAATACTAGGATGTTTATTGATTTAAAAATAATTTACTTTCAAGCACAATCAGAAAAAGAAATTAGTCTCTTTGAGTGATTTTAGAAAAAAAGATTGTGTTAAAAGGGTGTCATTTGGATGAGTTGAGAATGTTTTTATTTTGTTCTTCATGCTTATTGGAAGTCTTCATTGAAATCTCTGATTAAAGATAAACTATCTGTCTCAAATAGTGTGTCTTTACTTTGGATATTAAAAATTATGCATTTCTACTCACTAACTGATCCGACAGCATGGGCAACCATCTCTCTCAAAATTTCATCCTTTAAAAATACTGCAAACCGCTGGGTGCCACAGTGGCATACACCTGTAATCCAACAGCTGGGAAGTGGAGACAGGAGGCGCTTGTGAGCTTACAAAGCCAACATCAACTTAACAAGATCCTGTCTCTAAAAAACTATAACAAAAAGGGCTGGGGATGTGGCTCAGTGGGTTCAGTGCCTCCAATCTCCTCACCAAAAAAAAAAAAAAAAAAAAAAAAAAAAAAAAAAAAACTGAGCTAGTAGCAGTTCTTCATTGAAAGGAATGGTGCTGCTATTCAAAAGTCAATTATAGTAGAGATGAAAATTGTTCAATTACCTTTAAAAAGTCAGGGACCACATGAATGTGGGAAGAAGCGGAAATCAGACGAGAGCAGTTAATTTAATTCATGAGAAAGAGCAGTTAAGTGTGGTCATGTTCTGGGCCAGGGAGACAAAGTTTCGGTCACGCTTGTCCTGCCAAAGGAAACTGTCGTGGGGGAAGGAATATCTATTGTCCGGGAAAGAGTACCTAAAAGAGGGAAATGTTCTTTAAAGTTCCATGCTCAAAATCTGCCCTATTTTGGGTAATTCATGAAGGACTGTACTCCACTAAAAAGAAAACTGTTACAGCTGAACCATCTTACCAAGACAAAGCCATAAAGTTCTCCCGCTAGTGACACACTATGATTTGAATCATAGCTTAGCCTGAAAACGTCAAGAAGAATAAGCGGTTTGACATCAATTATTTCTGATTTCCATGTTAAACTCCCAGTTTGGGGATCTGTATTCAACTGTCCTGGAATTTTCCCTGAAGTATTCTCCACCAGCCGCCCAAGAAGCTCTGGGTCAACGCTCTTGGAAGTTATGGGACTTAAGGGGACTCCCCAGCAGGATCGGGATTGGTCCTAGATTTGGCTGCTATTTAAAGGACTGTAATCCAGTTGGGTTTTCAAACCTCTTGGGTTTTGTGGACAGAGACTGCAGTTCATCAGTGGGCTGTAGACACCACGTTTGGAGTCTCTGAAAGCCGGGATGTTGATTGTAGATCTGTCCAGTGTTGTCGAAGAGACACATAGTGAATTGACCTTGAGGAGTAACTTTTGCGGAAGATGCCCAGAATCTCTTTTTATCCACTACACAATTGGAAAGGAGTGATGAGCAAAGCTAATTATGAAATGGTGGTTGGCCTAGGTGGGATTGGGGGTAAGTCATTAAGCTTCTTTAGATTTACTAAAGCAAAGAACAAAAGTTTGGAAAGTGTGTGTAGCATATTCAAACTGCCCTTCATGGTCTCAAACTGATAACTACCAAAGGCATTTGCAAAGTGGGAATTCAGCAATCTCTCCAAAAAAAAAAGAGATGGAGTCCCATCTCCTCTCTTCTTGATTCTTAAAGACTCACTTTGGCCAGTCGGCTGTGTCAGAATGAGTGAAGACATGCCACATTCCTAGCCTTAGGCCTCAAGAGGCCATTTGAGTTTCCACTCACTTCTCTTGAAAACATTGCTTTAGCCAGGAGAAAAAGCTCAGGATAATACCCAGACAACAGTGAATGAACAGCCTGAGAACTAACTGTCTTTGGTAAGACCTCCTTTTTACGATGGGTCTCTTTAGGGTGCCATCTGGAAAACTTAGAATGGTACTCACCCACTTTAATTGTAAAAAGTCGTTCACTGTGCCTAAACTATTGTGCAAACCCATGGCTTTTGTTAAATATCTTGTTTTCATTATAAGATTCTGGAATTTTTGAGTACAAGCAGGAAAATGGGAAGAGAATAGCCCAAAAAGAATCATGGCTACTGAGTCTCTAATGAGCTTCCCTGATAGGATGTTGCAAATGTGATTCTATACATTTATTTCTGGAGGGACTAGGCACATCCTAGTCCATGGAAAACTTGTGACTTGTTCCTCAGGGTTTTGTCACATGTGCTTTCTGTTTTTTACAAATTTTGCTTTGTTTCCTCTCCCTCTATAAAAACGATACCAATGAGTATGGATTGTGACTCCTTCTACTCTCATTAAATCCAAGGAGGAATCTCCTGACAGAGCTTACTGAGGATTAATGGGACACATAGAAGAGGAAGTTTTTTCCCCAATTGAGGCCATCCTAGATCAGCTAACAGCCAGTTGACTGGCAGATATGTGCACAAAAGTCCTAGATAAGCTTCCAGAGATGGATTAATTCTGAACGGATTAATTAAAGCCATTAAAACCATTATGTACACCTAAAAAAAACAAAGAAAAAAGAAATCCAGAACACGAAGAAGCCTATGGATTAAGTAAAGGATAACCGAAAAAATCTTCAGAGTAGAAGTAAAATTTGACTGACAAGTGAAACAATTGAAGAGTTATTGGACAAAAAATCCAAATCAGTGACTTAATGGAACAAAATAGTTAAAGCCAATGAAGTAGAGTTTGTTGTAAATATCATTAAAATATGCCCATAATGAGGTAGGACATAGGTTTTTTAATTAATTTTTTTTTTTTTTACTATGACCAAAATACCTGACATAAGCAACTAAGAGGAAGAATGATTTATTTTGGCTGACACTTTTGTTGAGGTTTCAGTTCATGGTTGGCCAGCTCTATTGCTCTGGGCCTGAGATGAGGCAGAACATCATGGAGGGAGGGAGAGGCAGAGGATAGCTTGCTCATAGCCAGGAAGCAGAGAGAATGAAAGGGGCTGGGGAACAAGGACATAGTCTCCGTAAGCATGATTCGCCATGTGACCATGATCAAACGTATCTACACTTCAATGTACATTAGTTTATTCAAATTTATTAATCCATCAAATGGACTTATCCCTCTTGATCCTTGCAATTTTTTTTCATTTTTAAAAGCCTCACCTCTGGACTTACTGCATTGCCTTCAACACATAAGCTTCTGGGGAACATTCCAGATTCAACCCTAACAGCAAGGGGATGTGCAGTTTATAGAATAAATAATACCTTCTTTTAACATAGCTTTTTAATTTTGAACGGGCCTCCCTGCCTTGTGAGTGAAGCCTGAACTTAAGCACAGTTTATCCCTAAAGGCTGGGGCCGTGTTTGTTGGATGACATTACATAGGCACTAATATTTAAAAGCTACCTTTGACTCTGTTTGGTTGAAGGTATCAATCAGGTTAACAGAAACCCAAACTATGGTCCCTGCGTTTTGTACACGTAGATTCGTATAGTGGGAATAACTGTTGATCCTTCAGTCATTTCCTAAAATTACTTTGAAATGGTATATTTGTGTCCTTACGAAATTACCCTGCCAAAATTTAGACTAAGATGAATTGCAACATCATTTTATTTTTTTATTTTTGAATTGAACCAAAAATTTCGTATTATATAAATATATCACTTTAAAATTACTTTGATATAGGAAGAAAGTGGCTAGTAAACTCTCAATAAAGAACATTCATGAAATAAATATACTGTAGGAACTTTAAAATGGGATGGAGTTTGATAAATACTACTCTTAAAAGTCAAAATGAAGAAAACAATTTTACTTTCTCATGAAAATAACAATTGCTTTATATTTTTGGAAGCTGCAAAAAACTATTAAGTTCACAGAGTCTCATAAATTTTGTAAGAAGCACTCTTGACATTAAATTAATTAAGAAAAATGAATGGTTAAACTTCCCTGGACTCACCCAAATATACTTTTCTCATAATTGAATTATTTCATGTAAATTCACTATAGTAATTTCATTAATCTCAATGGTTCATTTTGACTCAGCCATTAAATATATACCTTTCCCCAACAGATATATGAGAGATGTATAGAGATAAACATTGAAAGCACCTGGAGAGTTTTGTAGGGAAGCACATTTAAAATTAATGGAGCAGAAATTTTTTAAATTATGATTTCCTCCAAATATAAAACAATTCTCTTATTTTTAGTAGGTTAATTTTTCCTAGATGTATATCACATGATCATGAATCTTAGGTGTTTTGGGGTTTAAAAAAAAATTCTGTTTTGTTTTTGTTTCAGCTATTCTATCTTACTGATTTCCCTTAAAAAAAAAAAAACCAACATTTTGTGTTATTAAACAATTTTCTATACACGAATACCCCATAACCAAAACTGGGTGTTCAGCTTTCACACTTAGATATGTCAGCCTCGTTAGAAATGTGTGCAAATACGTATCAGTTGATTAAGATTTTCCTCGCTCAAAAGCAAATAGCTGAGAAGAAATCTCCTCACAGAGTCAGTGGTTGAGAGGACCATCCACAGGAAACCAAGAGTCATATTGGACATAGCAAGTCCTCTCTTTGTCCAGCGCAGCGAGCAGGTGACTATCACATTGGTCAAAACTGGTAAATGGAAACTTAACTAAGGTCTACACAACTGAACCTCCAAGCTACTCGTGACCTTGTGTCCTCTGTCACATTCAACTTCACACCTCATGCAAATTAAGCACCATCTGTGCAAGGAATTGGTGGAAATCATTGAGTTGAGGTTTTCAAATTTAGGTAAAGGTTTTTTAAATTGGTACATAATGTTGCTTGCTTACTTGAGTCAATCCTTCCTTCTTTCATCTCAGAATGTCATTTCCTTTCATTACAGGGTGATAACGTATCAGGAATTAAGGAAGGAAAAACACTATTTCTATGTCATTCTGAAAATTTTTTAAAAGATTTTTTTCACAAAATCATGCACATATAAAAATGAGAAAATTTATGCAAATTTAGGGAAAGAAGGTTATATCAGTATATGATTCTATATTGATTTTTATGAAACATGGAAAATGATATCTGGAGTGTCTAGTTATGACATAATAAATACCATTGCATATTAAATTTGAGCTCAATCTCCAAAAAACAAAAATCCATTAATTAACCATCGTCGGTGAATTTGTCATTACAAAATTTATCAGAAAGTGTCGTGGCATTAGCCTAAGATACATACATAATTTTAGTAATGAAATTAAGAGGAAGAGAAGGGACAGTGGCAGAGAAACCACTCTGTCCAGATTCCCTGAAGTAGCTTCCCCTGTAAATGGAATGCAAACTGCTCTTCCTCTAAAAATCGTGGAGTTTTTGTTTGTGGGTTAATTGTTTCTACAGCTAGGTACTAGAGAGGATACTAGTCCTAATTAAGTTTACCCTACCTAGAAAACATGCAGGTAAATATGTAGGTCAAATTGATAGTGTTTTGGACAAGATACCATTTGAACTGGTGAAATTTGTGAACTTGGAGAAAGCTGACAGCTCTCTGCAATGTCATTGGGTCTATCTAATGCAGTCAGCGACCTGAATGGAAACTGAAAGATGGTCCTCCCTGATCAAGAGAGAAATTCTCCAGTTGACCACACTCAGACTTCATCTGCACTGTGAGCTTTCCTGGGTATATAGGCTGCCAACTTCAGAATGAAACTGTGTCCTTTGCTCTCACTGTGTCACCAGTCTGCAAGCCACACTGTAGATATGGACTTTGCCAGCTTCCGTAATCACACTAACCATTTCTTCATGATAAGTTTTTCCTTCCATCTCTCTATACAGAGAGGACTGATAAATTCTGTGCTATAGAACCAATAGTTTTCTGTTTGGTCTGGGGGAACCCTGGGGCTGATTCAGATTTTGATACCAAGAATGGTTCTAGAGGAACAGAATTTTAAGGACAAAGTACTCTGATTAAAACAGTAAATATAAATGGAATTTTGGATGCTTTGGCCAGACCTTTGTGCAACTAACTAAAAGCTGTCCGTCAAAAGATGGAAGGGTCCATAATGGAGTTCTGTGTAGGTTGCTGAGAAAGTCCTTGGCTTATGTTGAAGAGCATAAATAGTTTATGTTTATTAAGCTGGCACTGGGGCTGGGTAATGGGAAACCTGATGTTGGTAGGCCTGAGAGTTTGGGTCCATTATGATGAGCCCTTGATCAGAAAGAGCCAATGACTTTCCTCCTGGGAAAGCACACATCCCCCTACCACTTTTGCTTCTTCTTTGCATTTTCCTAAACTAATGGAATGGGCAAAGCATACATACCATGACAGTGCATCTGTCATTCCCCAAAGCTTCTGAGATAGGTTTAGAAAGCAATCCAAGCCAATGATATATGACCCATATTTTATTTCTCATCTTAAATTAGCTTGGCTCTTCTCTGCATTTTCACTCACTAAGAATAGCCCAAACAGTCCAAATAATATTAAGTCCCAGCGATATTAAAATGCTCACAAATTAAAATAGAAGCCAATTTCCATTATTACATTCAAGAAAAAAAATTAAAATGTTCTATTAATAAATTCTCCCCCCCCCCTTTGGAAAAATTTAAAGACCCGGGATTCTGGGTATATGGCAGTGTTGACTGAGGCATAGTTTCCCATAATCTCCATCTAAAATCAGACAGAGCAACTAGACTACAAAATTTAAATCCGGTGTGCAATCCTCTTCAATAAAAAATTCCAAGATAACCCCAAAACACAGTGAGTGGAGGAAACAAACCAATGAAAAAGACTTCATGGTTTCAGCACTTTGTGTAGGGAAGAAGAAAACGGGACAACAAAACTGTCTGGCATTTACCTGAGAAAGAAACCATTTGAAAAGAGCCAGCAGGTTATCTTGTGGGAAAGCAGGGACAGCCACTATGCAAACAATCTTTGAATTAGGAAGGGTTTATTTAGTCCAGTCCTGAGACTTAGATGGAGACCTGGGACCTCTGGCTTTCGTAGAAATCCTTGAAAGTCCCAGCCCAGAGAACATGTCTCCAAAGGCCATGATACCCATTTTTTTTTTTTTTTTTCCCCACTGCCTTAAATCCTTTTTTACAGTGTCAATCACATAAGATGAATTATG
>JAKELJ010000657.1:0-18786 GCA_025594165.1 Tamias sibiricus
CTCAATCATTTTCGCAGAGCAGATGGAGATTTCAAATTTGGACCTGAGGTAAATAAATTGATAACCAGCACAAGAATATATGACATAGAAAGGATTACTACCACACAAACATTTTCTTTCCACGTTTGTTCCAGTAAAATTGTTTCAGGTTGGTTTTCACCTTGAAAATTTTTAAATTTGTGGACCATCCAGAAGTTGGCTTTTCTTTGTTCTTATAGATTAGGTTTAGTGCAAAAAAAAGAATATTACTTACAGAATAGTAAAAATTACTCTCTAAAAATTCCCTTATTACATATTTAAGGCTTAATTAATAGGGATAATTGGTTGCAATGTCTATGTGTCAGATAACATCGCTACAGTCTAATCTAAATTCTTGGAGTTTTCAAATTCCTTCATCTGCAACAGGAGCATAACAGGAATTACCCAAGAAGGTTGCGAAACGTATAGATACATTTTATCTGAAACACTATTTAAGGGCCCAACACATAGTAAGAGTTTACTGCAAAATACTTGATTAATATGTTAAGAATAAATTTATTATTATTATTAATATTATCAATAAGTTCAAAATCAACAATGTGTCATTATAAAAAACATTTCCAAATTGAATTGTTTCATTTAGTTTCTTTTGAAATTAATTTTTGAATTAGTGTAATTTTAGTAGATTAGGTAATATACAATAGTAATTATTTTGATCAAAAGAGAGTTAAGGCAATGCTATTTAGTGCTACAAGGAAATTTTGTAGTTGACGTTCTACAATATAACTTCCCTGTTTTTGATTTATTTCAAAATCACAAGATAATTTTTTTTACTTTGGACTGCTATACAATTCCTGTTTTAATCTTGTATAATCACAATATTTAAATTCTTTCATTTTCTACTAAAATTGAATATTATCGCAATTCTTTGAAATAATTTTTATACTTGCATTTTGAGATTTTTTTATTGGCTATGGCAGGAAATCTTGTATTTGTATTAACCCCCTGTGTGAGACTTTTTGGATGTATAGACTTGGCTATGCTGAATTCCCAGTGCAATTCAAAGTCTATTCTAGATGTTGTTGACAGGATTTATAATGATGTGATATAAAGTTCCATAATCAATGTATGTAGGGTCGTACAAGAATAATTGGGGTGGGCACATGATGTAATCATAGGGGGCATGAAGCAGAACTGAGACGTTCCTATAGAAGAATTTGATTTCCGCCTGGGTCCAACAATTTTTTGCCCAAGTGCTCCAATTCTTCTCTTCCGGGTGGGCCAGCTCTATGGCCATCAGTCTTGAATACCCAGCCTACACTCATGTAAGCCAATTCCTTATAATAATCTATCTCTG
Source organism: Tamias sibiricus (assembly GCA_025594165.1). Lineage (NCBI taxonomy): Eukaryota > Metazoa > Chordata > Mammalia > Rodentia > Sciuridae > Tamias > Tamias sibiricus. The sequence goes on from JAKELJ010000657.1 coordinate 1,337, forward strand.
GCTCTCTGTGCCTGCTGAAAGAATGGGAGAGCAATGTCTGAGATGGGGGTCTCGGAGGACCTCCATGGCTATGGCATGCGGATGTCCAGGAAATGTTTCCTTCAAAGGTGTCATGATGCCTAGGCTGCTGTGGTAACGCCCTCCTGAGGAGGTCTCTGTGAATAGGAGTCTTATCAGCTTCGACCTTAATCTCAGGTAACAGCTCTTGGGAATAGAGCAATTTTCTTGCTAGACAACCACAATGTTCACCAGCTCCCCTACTCCTGAAACTGCCACCTAACAGTAACTTTAAACAATGGACTTATGGAGAGTGCACAACAGTGATTGCCCAACATTGCACATTGCAACTGTAGATTGCAACAGCATATCAAAGCTTCTCATAAATGTTGTAGCATTGTAACTTTCTGAGATTAAAAGTATAATGCTTGCATAGTCTTTACAAATGATGATGAGTGGATGAGTCATCATATAATTTGTATATGTGTGTTTGTGTGTGTATATATTCTGTGTCGTGACTGTGCGTTCTTGTGTGTGTGTGTGTGTGGCATTATTATATAGTGGTGTTAACTGTTTAGACGTTTTTATTCATCAGAGAGCAGGCACTCTACCCAACTACCGCAGCTTTATCTTCAAAATCATAGGCGTTCATTCTCTGTTGGTGTGTGGGGGTCTTATTTTTTCTTATCCCTTACCGTAACTGGAACCCACAAAGTTTTGGCCACCCTGGGACTGTCTCTCTTCTCTCTCATATATTCATATATAATCTGTGTTACTGCTGCCTCTTTGGTCATACCTTGACTGATACACTCAGTAAAAGGTAAAATATTTTACTTTTCAAAAAATCTCTTTCTTCTCAAAAGAAAGATGAGATGGGGCTAAGGTTTTAGGTCAGTGGTATGTGCCTGCTTTGCATGTGGGTGTGACACTGGGTTGATCCTCAATACCACATAAAATAAGTAATAAAATAAAGATATTTGTGTCAATCTACAACTAAAAAATATTTTAATAAAAAGAAAAGATAAGCTGTTAATTTCCTACACACAGTGTAGTTAACAATTTAAGAGGCAGTTAACGTAAGCAAAAGTTGAGTCTAGACAAAAAAGTATCTTGATAAATTACAAATAATAAAAAGGACACTTAGGAAGCAATTAGTAATTCAATTAGAAATGTGCTTGTGTCTACACAGAATTAATATAAATCAGTGCTTGATATTGGAAAATAAAAGATTCCCTGTGTATGTAGGTGTGAGATGTCATCACAGGTATATTATAAAATTTGTTTCTTAAAAGCATGCTTGAAACTTTAGTTCTGGAAAAAGGTAAAATAAGCACATTTCTCTTTGTTTCTCCCATTACATACGCTAAAATCCCTACACAAATACATTTTTTAAACGCCACAGAAAACAACTTCTCCAAAAATGTGGAAGAACTGAGGCAAATTTCCCTAGCCACATTAGGAACTTAAAAAGGAGTATGGCAAGTGAATTTCCCTGGGTTTTAATTTTTTCTTATTTCCATGTACCTATTAACAGGATGCTCAAGACATCACAACCAGATTACAGAACAAAGAGGCATAATAAAAGTGTGTTCTTCATAGCTCTAAACACTGAACAGGGCAGAAAGCAGCTTTTATAATTAAGCATGCTTCTTCAGTTGAAACACCATGATGAGGAAACATAATCCTCGTCTTTTGTCCAGTGTCATTAGAGGCTGAAAGTGGAGTGTGGATTTTCACTGCCGCCACCCAGTAGTAATGAAATGCTGTTACCCTCCAAAGTATTAGCAGAGACTCTGTGGGAAACCCTAGTTATCCCAATCCTACAAAGGCAAGTTGAGGCAGTGGGACCACTTTGTTTGCGTATGGTTCGTGGTGTCAGCTCACAGAGAAGTGAGATCAGTACTTGCTCTCTGTATGATGATATCAAGGACAGCTAAACTCTCCCTTCTTCACTGTCTGTGGGAGTCAGCAGAGGCTACAATGGGGAAATATGGACTACATTCTATTCCATTAGAAACTTTCTAATGATGGTCCTATTTCCTCACACTCCACTCTCAGAGAGAGAGAGAGAGAGAGAGAGACGAGAGAGAGAGACGAGAGAGGAGAGGGAGAATTAAGGAGAGCTGAAACTGGAAAAGGAACTCATTAAACCAAATATGAAGTCCATACCAAACCCTGAGGTAAGCATCAATGTGAAATTGAACAGAAGTCAAAATGTCAAAAGGATTAAGTACTAAATCAAGTTATGGAATTTGCAAAGATTTGAATTGCTATCTGGGTAGCATACATAAAGCAAGCAGACTAGATTTAACACTCAAACACGATTCTGAAACCTTAAATTGCTCATTTGAATCACAAACCTTAAAAGTATAACTAGAGCCTGTGTGTTAAATCAAAATTGAGTTTTGCCTGATAAAATGGAATATTAAACATTGGAAATAAGGTCTTAAAGAAATATAATACCAAGATAACAGGGGTTTTTTTTAAAGTTTATAAAAGATAAAATCACAACATACTGAAAACCCAGAACAATCTCCACAACTTGAAAGAGAAAAAAAATATTAACAGGACCAATCAACATGAACTTGATTTAGATGTTGTAATTTCTGATGCGGACATAAAGCAGAATGTTATTCAAATAACTAAAGGGCAATTAAGACACTTTCTGAAAACTAAAAGAATAATAAACATCTTAGCAAAACTTTTCTACATATAAAGAACAATGGAAAACTTAGAAACAACAAATTTAACCACCAAATCAAAAAATGTACAGAATAGATGAATTTAATAACAGAAGGAGGAAACCTGGTGGATGAAAGAATGAATCAGTGAATTCGAACAGATAAAAAGGAAAACAATCTGAATAATAGGAAAAAGCAGGCTAGAAATAAAGAATATGATACAGCCTTCAAGTCCTGTGAGTCCACAACGAACAATTTATTTATAATCATGGGGTCTAAGAAGAGAGGAGAAACGGAATATAAGGATGAAAAACATTTGAAAAAATAGTGATAGAAACATTTTCCAAATATTTAAAAATAAAAGAGAATCTAGGTACTAAAGAAACAAACTCAGACATGTCTAACCCCCCCCAATGCTCAACATCCAACACAAATAATTGTTAAAATTTCTGAAAACTAAGACAGAAAAAGATTCTAAAACTGCCACAGAACAAATGGCTATTACTTGCACACGGAATATATGTTGGATGAGAACATATTTTTCTTCAGACAATGGAGATACAGAAGGAGTAGCACACAGTTTTTCATATCCAAAAAATTCTACGTACAATAAAAACGCATTCAAGGGAAAGTGAAATAGCCGGGCATCGGTGTCACAAATCTGTAATCCCAGCACTTGGGAGGCCTGAGGCAGGAGGGATCATGAGTTCAAAGCCAGCCTCGCACATGGCAAGGCACTTAGCACATCAGTGAGACCCTGTCTCTAATAAAAATACACAAAAGGGCTGGGGATGTGGCCCAGTGTTCGAGTGCACCTGAGTTCAATCCCCCGGTACCCAACAAAAATAAAAAAAAAAAAACAAAAAAAAAAGAAAGAAAAGAAAAAAACAAAAGTGAAATAAAGACATCATCACATGAATGAAAAACAAATAGAATCCATTACCAGCAGACAGTTCCCAAAGAGTAAGAAATTTCTTCAAACAGACAAGAAAAAAAATTTTGAACTTTTAAAAAATAATAATAACAAGAAAGATAAAAAATTAGGGGCAAGTATAAAAATTATTATTCCCCCTTGAGTTTTTAATTTATATTTGATGGTTGAAACAAAAAAGATAACTGTGTCAAATGGGAAGATGGTAGAGAGGCCTAAATGGATGTCTGTACATTTCTATATAGATAAAATCCTCTCCTCTCTCTCTCTCTCTCTCTCTCTCTATATATAAATAATATATATATATGATATATACATGTTAACATATAATATATATATAATATCCTTGAAGTTATGTGTATATACTGGATGTCTAGGTATTTAATATATATGTATCTATATATATTTCTAAAATTGTATATAGAACAACACATTCAAGTACATCCACAATGGGAATTCTAAAATTATCATTAACCCATAGAATGGAAACATAATGGGAAGAGATTACAAATGGAGAGACAAATGTAAACAAATATCAAATTTAGGTTCTAACATTGATAAGTTAAATATAAATTTCTATATATACAAATTTTAAATGAAAGTTGATATTTAAAACTCCTTTAAACTTATGATGTAAGGAAGTTGAAACTAAATGGGTAAAATAAGTTGATGCCATCAATGCAACACTAATAAAAAATATCAGAATTATTATTCATGGATATATTAATAGATAGATATTAAATTTGTGGTTTTAAATGTGTGTGTTGTATAGCTAGATATAAATATGTGATTTTTATATTGTGTGTGTGTGTATACACACACACCACATATACATAATGACATACATACCTTTACATAGGATTTAGGTAACACGATATAAATGTCGAAATAGATTTATGGTCTTGTATAGATCATCATCTGTATCTATGTTGAAGATACCATTATATTTATAATATAATTTAGTCTTCATTGCTATTGAAAATTATCAGCTATAGGGAAGGACCTCACTTATTGGTAAACACAGCATATACCTTAGGACAATCACAGCATTTTAACAGCGCACACACCTTCGCTAAAACATAAACAGCTAGAAAATCATTAAGCAATTTTTGTTAGAATGAAAGCAGCAATTGAGTTGGAGATTTCGCTACAACATCTGATGGAACTGCCACACGCACACTAGTAGGGACAGTTAATCAGCATAAGATATAGAATATACTGACAATATCATCAATCAGCCCAATCAAATTAAACACAATGGCCTACAATACCACAATGCTGGGAATAATATTCTGCCAAAATAATTTGTGCATAGAATAGATAAAGAACTTTCAAAAGCTAACAATAAAAACTCCAATTAGAAAATGGTTAAAAGACACCAAACAGAATTTTACTGAAAAGTTTTCATATGGCTGATTAACACCCCCATGAAACGTTGTTCAAACATTTTAGCCATCTGGGGAAAATACAAATAAAAACACCATTCTGTGCTATCACTAGCATCCTATCATGATGGCTGTGGTGACGCCAACTACTGGCAAGAATGTGCAATACTGGGTGGGATGTAACAATCCTGATTAGTCACTATGGAAAAATGATAGGAATTTGGGTTGAGTTGGGGTGTAGGCTCAGTAGTAGAGCGTGGCTTGCCTAGATGTGTGAGACACTAGGTTTGATTCTCAGGCACCATATAAAAAATAAATAAATAAATAAAGCTATTGTGTCAATCTAAAACTAAATATATTTTATTTTAAAAAATAGGAATTTTTCTATTTAATTATTATACATACTGTTACTTATTACGGACAAAATGATCACTTCTTTGGGGAATTTGTCCATTACAAAAACCCTGTAATTAGGGTCAGACAAAAAGTTTTTACTTTTTATAGCATCTTCATTTGTATAATCCCCAACTCGAAAAGTTCAGATATCCTTCAATGGTAGTTAAAGCTCTGTACATAAATAACCATTATTACTCAGTAATATAAAACTGAATGAGTTATTGATACACAAAACAAATTGGCTGGGTCCCAAAGGCAGTTCTTGCTGAATGAATTATTTTAATAATTTATAAATATTTACTAACACATAGTACATTATATTTTTAGTTCTTTTTTACATACAACTGTTTGTATACAAAGTATAATACGTACATTTCAGGTCTTCAATCATGCCATTAAGGATAATGATATCCATCTCATTCAACCACCATTTTTTTTTCTTTTTTTTCTCCCTCCCTACCTCTTGCTCCCTTCCCCTTACCCTCCCTTCCTCTTGACCTTTCTAGTGTTCCTACTAATCCTCCTATGTACCCCCGCCCCCATGACCAACAATACACTGTGAATAGCCTCCTTATATAAGAGAGAACATTCGGTATTTGGATTTTTGAGACTGACTAACTTCACTTAGCATTATGTCTTCCAACTTCATCCATTTACCTGCAAATACCATTATTTTATTTTCTTTTATTGCTGAGTAAAATTCCATTGTGTATATATACCACATTTTCTTAATCCACTCATTCAACTGAGGGACATCTAGGTTGGTTCCACAACCTACCTATTGTGAATTGTGCTGCTATAAACAACATTGAGATGGCTGTGTCACTGTAAAAATATACTGTTTTTTAAGTCCTTTGGGAATAGACCCAAGGAGTGGGATGGCTGGGTCATAGGGTGGTTCCATTCCCAGTTTTCCAAGAAATCTCCATACAGCTTTCCATAAGCATGGTTGCACCATTTTGCAGTCCCACCAGCAATGTATGAGTGTGCCTTTTTCCCACATCCTCTCCAACATTTATTGTTGCTTGTGTTCTTGAATGGCTGCCCATTCTGACTGGAGTGAAATGAAATCTTAGAGTAGTTTTAATTTGCATTTCTCTAATTGCCAGCGATGTTGAACATTTTTTCATGTATTTGTTGATTAATTGTGTATCTTCTTCTGAGAAGTGTCTTTTCAATTCCTTAGCCCATTTATTGATTGGGTTATTTGTTTTTTTGGAATTGATTTTTTTGAGTTCTTTATAGATTCTAGAATTAGTGCTCTATCTGATGTGCACGTATTAAATATTTGTTTCCCAATTAGTTGGCTCTCTATTAACCTCACTGATTGTTTCTTTTGCTGAGAAGAAGCTTTTTAGTTTAAATCTATCCCATTCATTAATTCTTGGTAATAATTCTTGCGTACTACAGGGAAATTCTTATTAAGGAACTTGGGGCCTAATCCAACATGTTGGAAATTGGAGCTTACTTTTTCTTCTATTAGCATATTGTCTCTGGTCTAATTCCTAGGTCCTTGATCCACTTTGAATTGAGTTTTGTGCATGGTGAGAGATAAGGGTTTAATTTCATTTTGTTGCATATGGATTTCCAGTTTTCCCAGCACCATTTGTTGAAGAGGCTATCCTTTCTCTCACTGTACATTTTTGCGCACCCTTTGTCTAATATAAGATAGCTGAAATTATATGTATTAGTCTCTGTATCCTCAATTCTGTACCATTGGTTCACCAGTCTGTTTTGGTGCCAATACCATGCTGTTTTTGTTACTATTGCTCTATAGTATAATTTAAAGTCTGGTATGGTGATGCCCCCTGCTTCACTTTTCTTGCTCAGGATTGCTTTGGCTATTCTGGGTCTCTTATTTTTCCAGATGAATTTCATTACTGCTATTTCTATTTTCTTTGAAGAATGACATTGGGATTTTGATTGGAATTGCATTAAATCTGTATAAATGCTTTTGGTAGTATGGACATTTTGACAATATTAATTCTACCTATCCAAGAGCAAGGTAGGTCTTTCCATCTTCTGAGTTCATCTATAATTTCTTTCTTTAGTGTTTCTATATTTTCGTTATAGAGGTCTTTCACCTCTTTTGTTAGGTTGATTCCCAGGTTTTTTATTTTTTTTTTTTTATGCTATTGTAAATGGGGTATTTTTCATCATTTCCCTTTCAGAGTCTTTGTCGCTGATGTACACAAATGCCTTTGACTTATGTGTATTGATTTTGTTATCCTGCAACTTTGCCAAATTCGTTTACTAGTTGTAAAAGTTTTCTGGTAGAGTTTTTTGGGTCTTCTAGGTAGATTATCATGTCATCAGCAAATAGTGCTAATTTGAGCTCTTCTTTTCCTATCTTGGATCCCTTTAATTTCTTTCGTCTGTCTAATTGCTCTGGCCAGAGTTTCCAGTACTATGTTAAATAGCAGTGGTGAAAGGGGCATCCCTGTCTTGTTCCAGTTTTTAGAGGGAATGCTTTCAATTTTTCTCCATTTAAGATAATGTTAGCTCGGGGCCTTGCATAAATAGCTTTATAATGTTAAGATATGTTCCTGATATTCCTAGTTTTTTTCCAGTGTTTTGAACATAAAGGGGTGTTGTATTTTGTCAAATGCTTTTTCTGCGTCAATTGAGATGATCATATGATTTTTGTCTTTAAGTCTATTGATGTGATGTATTATGTTTATTGATTTCCGAATGTTGAACCAGCCTTGCATCCCTGGGATAAACCCCACTTGATCGTGGGGTGGTGCACTATCTTTTTGATATGTTTTTGTATCCGATTTTTTGCCAGGATTTTGTTGAGGATTTTTGCATCTATGTTCATTAAAGATATGGGCCTGAAGTTTTCTTTTTTGGATGTGTCTTTGCCTGAGCTTTGGAATTAATGTGATATTTGGCCTCATAGAAAGAGTCTGGAAGAGCTCCCTCTTTTTCTATTTCTGAAATAGTTTTGAAGAGCACTTGGTATTTAGTTCTTCTTTGAAAGTCTTATAGAACTCGGCTGTAAACCCATCAAGGTCCTGGACTTTTCCTTGTTGGTAGCTTTTTGATGACATCTTCTATTTCTTCGCTTGTAATTGATTCTGTTTAAATTGTGTATAGCCTCCACATCCAGTTTAGGCAAATCATATGACTCTAGAAATCTGTCATGCAATTCAGTATTTTCTATTTTATTAGAGTACAAGTTTTTCAAAAGTAATTTCTAATTATATTCTGTATATCTGAGGTGGTTTGTTGTGATATTCCCTTTTTCATCACGAATGTTAGTAATTTGAGTTTTTTCTCTTCTTCTTTTCGTTAGCATCGCTAAGGGTCTGTCAATTTTGTTTATTTTTTCAAAGAACCAACTTTTAGTTTTGTCAATTCTTTGAATGGTTTCCTTAGTCTCAATTTCATTAATTTCTGCTCTGATTTTAATTACTTCCTGTCTTTCTACTGCTCTTGGTGTTTGGTCCTGTTCTTCTTTTTCTAATGCTTTGAAGGTGTGATGTTATGTCATTTATTTGTTGGTTTTATTTCCTCTTAAGGAGATGAACTCAGTGCAATGAATTTTCCTCTTACTACTGCCTTCATAGTGTCCCAGAGATTTCTTATATGATGTATCTGTGTTCTCATTTACCTCTAGGAATTTTTTGATCTCCTCTTTGATGGTCTTCTTCACCCCTTGTTCAAGTCAGTCGCATGTTGTTTTAGCCTTCCAGTTGATGGAGTTGTTTTTCTTATTCCTTGTTTTGTCGTTGAGTTCCAATTTTCATCTCCTTTATGCGTCCAATAGCATGCAGGAGGTAGTATTCTCAAGTTTTTTATTTTTAGCTGAGTGTTGCCTTGTTGAGACCTAACTATATGGTCTATTTTGAGGAAGGGCAGCCAAGTGCTGCTGAGAAAAATGTTGTAATTCGTTTACTTGAGGGATGTAATATTTCTATATGTCTGTAAGGTCTAAATTGTTAATTGTTTTGCGGAGGCTTAAAGTTTCTTTGTTTAGCTTTTGTTTGGATGCTCTATCCATTGGGTTGTGAGAGGTGTATTGAAGTCCCCTAGATTAACTGTGGTTGTGGTCTATTTTAATCTTGAACTTGAAGATGCGTATAGTTTGATGAATGTAGGTGCTCCAGTACTTTGGGGCATATCGATTTTTGATTGTTATATCCGGTTGGGGGGGGGGTTGGATGGTAGGGATGGTTCCCTTAAGATATATATGGGCAAATCTCCATCTTAGTCCCTCTTGATTAGTTTTGGTTTGAAGTCTCTACCTTATCTGATAATGAGAATGGAAACCCCTGCTTGCTTCCGCCAGCCATGTGAGTGATAAGACTTTTTTCCCAGCCTTTCAACTTTCAGTTTGTTGATGTCTTTTTCTATGAGGGTGTGTTTCTTGGAGAACAGCAAAGTGTTGGGTCGTTTCTTTTAATCCATTCTGATAATCTGTCGTCTTTTGATTGGCGAGTTTAAGGCCATTAACATTCAGCGTTATTACTAATGAGATTCGTGTATTTTTATTCCCAGTCCATTTTTATTTTGACTTAGGGTCCTTTAGCTTGAATTTGGTTTCCTCTTCTGGTTTGGGTATTTCCTTTAGTTTTAAATATCTCCCTTTGTTGATTTTCGTTATCATCTTTCTCTTTCTTCTTCAATCGAATTAAGTTGCCAGGATGTTCAGAGAGTGCTGGCTTTCGAGTTGTGAAATCTTTTAACCTTTTGCCTTGTCGTTGGAAGGTTCTTTATTTCTTCATCGAATCTAAAGCTGCATTTTGCTGGATAAAAGATTCTTGGTTGACATCCCTATTCTTTCAGAGCTTGAAATATGCTATTCCAGCGATCCTTCTTGCTTTTAAATGTCTGGTTGGAAAAACTGAAACACAGTTGATTGTTTTCCCCCTATATGTGATCTGCTATTCCCCTTCTCTTGCGGCTTTTAGTATATCTCCATTGTCCAGACTATTACGGCATTTTCATCTATAATGTGTCTTTGTGTGGATCTCTTTGTTGAGATTTTGTTTGTTTGGTGTTCGGTATGTCTCGTGAACTTGTTTTCCCATTCATTCCTAAAGTTTGGAAAAATTTTTCTGTAATTATTTCGTTAAATAAAAATTACTCATTCTTTGGCTTGAAACTCTGCCCCTTCCTCTACGCCAATCACTCTAAGTTTGGTCATTTTATTGCTGTTCCCATAATTCTTGGATGTTTTGTTCTTTGGATTTCCAACGAGTTTTGCTTGTATGTCTAAATTCTTCTCTACGGACATATTTTTTGTCTTCATTGTCTGAGGTTCTTCCTCCAAGTGGTTACTCTGTTGGAGATGCTTTCAATTGAACTTTTATTTTGGTTTATTGCTTCTTCATTTCTGGAATTTCTAATTAGGTTTCTCTTTAGAGCCTCTATTTCCCTATTGAAGTTAATCTTTTACATCCTGTATTTGTTTTTGGAGTTCTTTGTCAAAATGATCTTTTGGCCCTCTGTACTTGCTCCCTCACTCTCATTTTTGGAGTTCATTTTTTAAGTTCCCTAAACAATTGGCATATGTAATTTCTAAATTCCATCTCTGGCATATGACCAACCTGTGTTTGACATGATATCTACTGATGGGAATCTCTGATTTGCTTGTGTCACTTTCTTCCCTTGGTTTTTTCCATGCTGCTTGTGTGTCTTTTCTTCCTGCACTGTGGGGACCTGACTTTTTCGATTTTACTTATGCTTCTGTTGTTCCTGTAGTACAAAGCTATCAGCTCCCTTATAATTTTCTTTACACTTTAAAACCTAACACTTTCATATTCAGCAAATTCATTTTTATCACAATGTTCAGATTTTGTTAAACCGATATTATTTCCAATTTACTCTGTCGCTTCTGATGGGGTTTTATAAGCTTTCAAAGTATTGGGATACAGAGGGTATTATGTTTAAGAAGAAGGAAGTGGTCTTGAATTGTTTTTCTCTGGAAAGTATTGAAAGGAGAGTCTATTGACGTGGTTTACTGGAAGTGGTTTAGTATCAGTACGAAGAGAGAAGATAAGAGAATGGACTTTTGACACTTAGTGGAGAGGACCCATTTATATATAAAGAAGATGGAAAAGAGAAAAAAAAGATAAAAGAGTATAAATTGGTGTAAGAGAGAGGAGAGAGAGAATCAAGAAAATGGAGAGTAAACCCCCCACCTTTTTATTTCCCCCCCTTCCCCCCCCCCCCCCCCCCCCACCCCCCCCAATTTTTTTTACACCCCCCCCCTTATATAACACCTCTTTGTATCCAGTTCAATTGCGCCGTTTCTAGAAATCCAAATTCTTCATAAGCTTGTTTTTGCCTCTGTTTTAGGTATGCATGGCAGGGCTTGCAAATATGAAAGATGAAGGAGGAAGAAGAGGATGCCAAAGTGAGAAGGAAGAAAAGAGAATGAGAAAAAGGAGCAGAAGCAAAAAACAATCAAACACCCTGACAATCAATGCAAAAAGCAAAACAGAACAAGACAAAAAGAAAAAGAACAACAAACAATCTACAACAAAAACCCCAAAAAACCAATAACAAAGCAGACCAACCAAAAAAGAAAAAAAAAGTCGAAACCCCAAGTCTCAAACAAAAGGGCCCTGGGAAGCCCCCCTCTTTTTCCTTTCCAGTTTAAGCCAACTGCATTTGGGACCACGTCCTGATAGGCTGCGACCCTGTCAGTGGAGTCCAAATTCTTTTTTATTTTCCTGCCCACCATAGGCCTGTGGCCGAATGGCTCAGGGGGGAAGAATTGGTCAGGGCGGTTGTGTGTCAACAGTGGGAATGGCACCGGGAAGGGGACCCTCCAGAAGGCACTCTTTCCCACGCCCACCCACAGCTGTAGCTTATTGTGGCCACTGGGATGGCCTCAGACACGCCCTCCATGCTGGGTTAACAGAGTCTCACCCAGGTGCGCGGCCTTATGGGCAAAGGGGGCGCCATGGATATCTGAAGCTGTTGGCTTCTCCGTCTGTTCCAAGGTGTATGGGTTCAGCCCACGGCACTTCTCAATGTGGCGGCGTTCTCCCACTTATACAAGCAGATCGGATGTAAGTCGTGGCTATCAATGAGGGGCTGGTGAAGACTGGGACTGGCATGGGCAGTTAGTGAGACTAGTGGGTCAATCGAATAGTATAGTGAAGAGGGGGGTTGAAAGATGAATAGTGAGGGGTCCAGACACAAGGGGTGTGGAGGGCCCGAAGTGTGGTCGTTGTGAAGGGGGGCTGCGGGTTGTTTTCCTTTATTTTTTTTTTTTTTTCTTTTTTCTTCTATTCTTTTTTAAATTTTCTTCATCTTTTTTTTATTTTCTCCTTCTTTTTCCAAATTCTTCCTTCTTTCCTCCCTTAGGTTTCAAAGCCGCTGGGTGGATCGTCTCGTTTGCCGAGATGGTATAAAGGGCCCCCCCCCTGCGGGGGGGGGGGGGCCTGTTGCACAGACAGCGCTGCTTCGGGGCCGGGAGGGTGGGACCGCTGCGGACTCTGCCCTCTGCTTGTTGTGGGCCTGTAGAACCTTGCATTTCGCTGTCCAGAGGTGCAGGATTGTCTCGGCCTCCCTTTCAGTTGCAATAGAACACCAGCAACGCGCTCAAACTTCCTACTCTGCGTTCCTTCAGCAGCTGTGTCCAGAGAGCACCTGCCTCCTGTCGGCCCATCTTTTCCCTCTAGATAAAATTCTTGAAGTGACAAAATTAATATAGATAAAGAACCAATTAATGGTTTACAGTGCTTATGGACATAAGCAAGGATGTGGGTATATATGGTAGCCACAGGGAATTTCTTTGTAATGTGGAGCTGATCTTGACTACTATGGTAGTTCTTGAATCTATGCTCTTACAAAAAGCATAGAACTACACACACACATACACCACAAATCAGTACCTGTGAAAAACTGGTGAAATCTGATTAAATCTGTAATTGTGATTGGGTTTTTATTAGTGGGGGAGTTTACCTGGGATTAAACCGAGATGTTTCACACTGAGCTACATCCCAGCCCATGTATGTATTATTTATTTTTTTTGAGACGGGTCTTGTTAAATTGTTTAAGGCTTTGCTATGTTGATGAGGCTGGCTTTTGACACTTGCAACTCCTCCTGTGTCAGCCTACAGAATCACTGGGATTACAGGTTTGCCCCATTGATGGGCCAGTCTTAATGTAATTATGGGATTACTCAGGTTTAATTTTAAACAGAAAAAACAGACAAAATCTTGATGGGATAATATTTGTTGCTCGTGTGTGAGAGCACAGGTATAGTGATCATCCTTATCAGGGTTGATATCCTGGTGCTTGATACTGCTGTTTAACCATGCACGAGTCCTTGCCTCCCTGAATGCTGAAGTATAAACACAGAGAAGCATGAGCTGAGGTAAGTGTAGATTGGAAATTAAAGGTTTCTATTAAAGGATAGCAGAAAAGACTTCCGCGGAGGGGAGAAGGGGATCAAAATGGGTCTTCTCTCTTTTATATCTAGGTCTTCTTTTGTCCTCCTACATTTTCTGTCCTGTGTGTCACCTAAGTGATGACCGCTTGGAGCAAAGAAGCCGCGGGATGAAGTTTTGAGACGAACTGGAACAAAACAGCTCTTAATTCTGACAACTTTTCTCCCTGGAATCTAACTACACCCTAGAAACGCCGTCCCGCTCCTCTAACCTCCAAAATGGCGCAGACCTCATCCACAATCTCGCTCAAGTCCCTCGAGATCTCCGGCCAAGTCTCGCAAGATCCCGGGCCAAGTCCGTGAGACTTAGGAAGGCGCCAATGCCAAACATGTCCAAGCCAAGCCCGTACGCCACCGCAATTTAGCCATCTACCCAAACAGGCTCCTGCATTTCCCCCCTTTTGTTTTAAAAGAGGTAATGCTCTTAGTCGCGGTCGTCATGTGCATTTTTTATTACCTGTGCGAAATAATAATAGGATGTTTAATACAAAACAGATAATTTAGGAGACATTAAGGAGGTGATTATCAAAATTTGCAGAGGTAGAGCATCTAGCAAACGCCCAGTCGATTATCGTTGAAGCATAAATATTCAATCTGTGATGATGAATAGGGAGTAATAATAGTAGCAGGGTGAATGCCAAATATTTTAGTAGAAGATTTAAGTCCTTGAAGAATAGTTTAGCCACCTTGGAGGTATAAGACTCAATTATGTTTAGGAGAGATGGGCAAATGTATCCATAATAAAGGCCCTTGTTGCCAAAATACTCCTGTGGGTGTGACGTTGGGTGTATATGTGAAAAAAATAATAATCAATATCAGCGGTTGAGTTAAAATCAAATCTGTCCACAAAGAGCTCCTTCAATGGCTTATTCTACTAACTTTAAAGCTTTCCTAGCAACCGGAGTCAGTCGTTTGCGGTGACAGGATGGATCAGGTGTCCCCTCGACAGGATATCAAATAAAGGTTTTAATTGGCCAATAGTGAGGTTTTAGTGTAGGGCGGAGCCAATTATGTCTCCAGCAGTTTTTGGAATATCATTGAGGGTGGTTAAATGTTCTTTATTTATTAAAATTTTGGCGGGGTCTAACAGAAGGATCCATGATTTTTAATCCTAAATATTATAAGGGAGATCTGGTTTGAACTTTTTCTTCTGCTATATATAAATCCGTAATTTTTTTTAAAGACTTCTACCACATCAATGAATATATTAAATAAGATTTTTTGATTAGGGTGGGCAGTAAAAATAAATCATGTAATGTAGACAACATGAGGTTTGGATAGTTATTTTTAAAGGGTTGGATAGCCGTGTCAACATATATTTTGGGCACTATGGTGGGGCTAACTTAGCCCTTTCCCTGCGGCTTAAATTACCATTTGATATCTTGATCAGGGCCTTTATTATTGTAAAAAAGGAACTGAAAAAAGCAAACCTGGGGGCCATCCCAGAGGAAGTAGGGGAATAGAAAAGAAGCAATCCTTTTATATCAAGACTAATAAATGCGAAACTTTTTGAATAATACAGGATTCGGACTGTCTCACGGCTGGTAGGGCCCATGACTTGCTGGTATTATTAATTTGTCTAAGATCATGTTAAAATCACCATTTTCATGACATTTTTCATGAACACAAATATGGGGGAATTCAGGGAGAGGAGGGGGGTGATGGAAGGTTCTAATATGTCATGGCTTCTAATTGTTCTGAACTAGTAGGTGGAGCCGCTTGTTAATTTTCTCTTCTAGATAGGGGCCACTGAGGGACCAACTCACTGGATTATCAGGAAAGCCATGTATTTTCACAAATTATTTTTCTCAGTGGCCCCGAAGAAAAAATGTTCTTTTTCCTATAAAGATATGATTTCTTTTAGGGTTAAGCTTACCTGTACTTTTTGATAATGGATTTCTTTTAGGGTTTAGATTACCCTTATTTTCACATTTAACACCTGCAGGTTTGGTTGCAAGGTGTACTCCCATATGTTGTAAAAATATCTATTCCCCATAAAGTAACGGTAGGGTGGTAAAACATAAGGCTGAAACGTTCCTTTATGTCCTTCATCATCCTACCATTTAAAATTACTGCACTTTTTTCTGGAGGTTTTATATCCAAGCCTCTTAACTGGTGAGCTTTTGCAGAGGCCAGGGTTTGGGCCATTGTCATAAATTAATGATGGAGGAATCAGCTCCAGATCTATAAGTCCCTCCATTTCTATTCTTGGATTCGTATTTTACACATAGGCCTCCTAGACAGTCTCGACCCAGCAGCCATGTGTCGCGAATCAGTGAACAAAATCTTCTACTTGTTCCTTTTAGAGGCATACACATTTTAATTGAATTATGAAATTTGGAAGGAGAGCAGCTGAGCAAATTTTTATCTCCTTGATTAACAGAACTTATCTTTGGGGTGAGCTAAGAATTATTTTTATTTCCCCTTTGTAGTCTGAGTTTATTACCACCTGGGGTCACATGCAAAAACTAATAAGCTTTGAGGACTTCGTCCGATTTAAGTCCTACGTCCTGAGGGGAAGACGGTCCCCTGATATGTGGGAATCAGTTGAACCTCCATTTCAGGTGTTAACACTATTCGGGACGGTGGAACAGAGGTCTAATCCTGCATTTCTTCCTGATCCTCGGTGAGCGCGGAGAGGATGGGTAATAGGGGTTGTGTCGGGGAAGCATCTGGAATGGAGTGCTGGAGGATTACTCCTCCTCCCAATGCCTCGTACATTTGTGGGCCCAGGCGCGCATTGGGACCAGTGCCCCCTTTTTTGAATTCTGAACTGCAGGAGGCCCTGTGCTTTAAATTGTTTTTATCAGATACAAAAACTTTTGTGGGACACAGAAAAGAACCTCTATTCGTTAGGCCATATTAGAGACATACTAATTTGCCTGGGCCCCCTCCATGAAGGTTAAGCAAAAGGCAGATGAACTTCACAAAAACCAATATTTATACTTTCAGCACTACAAACAAGCTACTTTATTTCATTCCAGTTTCACGTCAAACAGCACCACCTTGCAACACGTTAGGTTTAAAATCACAAAGGAGCAAGCCAGAACAATTTGTAAAAGATTGTTAAATCTTGTATAAAACACATTTTGCCAATTCCTCATTTTGGTGATTAACCCTAGAGGATTAATGACCAATCATTTGAGGCAGATGGATGTTAATCATGAGCCAAGCTTTGGAAAATTGCAAATTTATTCTGTAACATAGATTACATGTCTCAGGCATGAATTTTTGCTTCCTTCATTCCGGAGAAAAGTTAATATGTCAAATCTCAATGTTTACAAGCTTTTGCTGCACTTGGGTATCCCCAAATGCTTAAAACAGATAATGGTCCCGCTTATATGGCTCACTTCAAACAGTTTTTGCGGCAATATTCAAACATATCCATAAAAACCGGCCATCCATACATTCCTCAGGGTCAAGGCATTATTGAAAAGGAGCAAACCGCACACTAAAAGTTATGGTGTTAAAACAGAAAGAAGGAAAACTGGAAAACTCATAAGGACAGATTGGCAGTTGCCCTGTTTACTTTAAAATTTTTAACTTTTAGGATCTGATGGTTATTCTGTGGAGACAGACATTGGAACCCACATCAACAACATAAAACCTTTGGATTACAATGGGAAGGATGTTCTTTCAGGTACATGGAA
>JAKELJ010000658.1:0-18694 GCA_025594165.1 Tamias sibiricus
AGTTCTAAGCATCTTAAAGTCCAGCTCAATTTCTGCCCTTTCAATGGTAAAAAACACCAAAAGTCAATGAATTCTGTAGTTCAAACAGAGTTTTGGACATTCACATTTAGACCCTGATGGACTAGGGCACTATTAATCAAGATCTCCTGATGAAAGTCAAAAATAACCTTTTGAATCTACTCCAGCAACCAGTGTAGACACACCCAAAGAAATGAAGGCCAACACCAGTTGGCAGAGACTGCCCTTCCCCACTGAGCATGACTGTAGCCCACCCAGCCTGGAGCAGGTGAGGACAGCCCCAGTTACAAAGAAACCCCCCAGAGGGACACGAGGGCTTTTCAAGTAGACTAGCCTGGTAAAGCTTAAAAGAAAATGCCAGAATTATTTCTCAAGTATACCCAAGATTGCTCTCTAACGCAACAAAACCTTCATGTTTGCACAAGTCTCCCTGCTTCATCTTTGTTTGAAATTCAAGTTTTTACTTTCCACTGGAAACTGCCAAATAATTCCCAGACTCTAAAATGAGGGAAAACACAGGTCTCGGTGTAACCCACGAGTCTTCGACCAAAAATTCAGTAGATTAAGCCAGAAAAGGTTAAGATGTACTAAAATTACAGCACAGCCTGGGGGTAGAAACCCATGTGACATAGGACTTTGAGACTATTATTTGAGAGGAAAGGGAGGGGAAACTCAGTTGTTACCCGTATAATACCAGACAGTGCAGGAAAAATTTAAAAATTCAGAAATCTCCAGAAGGTTGTCAACAAGTTATCAAAACATGGAAAGGACCCACTGAATTTTTAATAATTTTTCAAATAGATCTTGGAATTATATTTGCTAAATAATCATGACCTCCCCTCCCCCCACCAAAGGGGAAAATAAATTGAAAAGTACAGGCTGTTTGTGATTGTAGGACATAAAAGTGACACCAGTCAAAAGATCGGAGGGCTGATTTTCCCGGAGGCGGTCTTGGTAGACAGTCCGAGGACTGGAACAACAGCCTGGCTCCTCAGCTGACACCCCTCGCAGGAACACAGGCAGCGTTTCTGCAGTTCTTTAGGGAGCCAATTCTAGGTCTCCAGGGTCTGAACTCAGAAAACACTCCACGGCGCTCAAAGAGTTTTGCACACAAAAACCTCCGACCCCACCACAGGAAGCCACACAGTGCTGCTGTCGTCAGGTCAGAGAGAAACATCAAGACAAGCAGATGTCCATCCAGCTCCCCCAGGAGGTCAAGGACGACCCAGGAAACAGACCCCAGCTGTGCAGACCTCACTCCTGGTTTGCATTCCTCAAACCCCAATTTCCCCAGAGAAGGTGGACAGATTCTACTCCTCCCGCCCCCGCCAACGTAAAAGTGCATTCACCTTGGCCCAGAGGCGTGCATCACTGAGCAGCTAGAAAGACTGGGAGTGGCCGGCGCTACCACACCCCCTTCCCAGCGGCCATCAGCCCTCCAAGGTGCACATAGGAGCTGGACCATTGGGCGCACCTCTCCAGCTGCCTGCTACACCTGAACTCCCTGAGCTTGTACCCAGCCCCTCTGGCATCTTCCAGCTTTCCCGCAACAACAAAGCATCATTTTATTCAAACGAGGAGGCCAGATCCCAGCCTACATACCAATGGGCTCAGGAGGGCGCTGAACGGTCACGGAATACAATTGTGAATCACATTTTTTCCTCATCAGCTCAAAGAAGCCCAATGGTGAAGCCATCCAAATCTCAAACTGGGGGCCCCTTGTCAATCTCATGTCAGAGCCCACGGCTATCCCCACAGACCATCAGCGCCACCACCAGCTTCTGTTGTCTCTGTGGAAGGACGGTCCATCCTGACGCATTTCAAGTGGCCTGGTGCTAAGCCAGGAGGTGACCCTCACACTTGAACTTTAGAAACCACAGCCAACACCCCTGTCTCCCGACTCTGGCTGGCTGCTGCACATGAGCTGGTCACGCAGGAGGCCAGGCCTGCTGCCAGCCCGAGATGGCAGCCCAGGAGAGAGCCCCAGCCTCCACGCCAGCGCTCCCGGCAGCCGGACCCCTGGGTCAATGGCACCTCACTTGTGTTCGGGGGAAACTGGAGGGAAGGAGAGATCCCCGGACGGAGTTCACCTCCCATCACCCCGTCCCCCTCTCCCCTCCCGCTCCTCTCTAGTGTGGAAAGACCCACCGGGCAGAAAACTAAAAACCTAACAGTAGAGCAGAGCATCGAGGAGTTCCATTTCGAAATAAACAGCAAGGGGCAGAGCAAAACGGAACTCTCAAATCAGTAAGAACTGACTGTATTTTACCCAACCAAATACTCTAAAATAAACCTGCCTTCTCCCTCAAGATGGTTTTCCGACCTGTTCTAAGTGGGGGTTTTCATGACTCCCGTGCCAGTCACTTTCCTCAACGGGTAGTGATCCACTAGCATGGACTTCAAAGCGGCCACGGCATATACTGCCGTGTGGCTCTCCCAGGCCCGAGTCCGACTTTCATCGTCCCGTGCCTTCGTCCACCTTATATGGCTGGAAGGCAAAAGTGTCCCTGCAGGTGACTTTGTCACTTTTCCCTTGCAGTGAGGACAAACCCAAAGGACAGTCGCTAAATGAAACAGTACAAGGTAGTCACTTTCATCAGGGGATTCCTGAGAGGGTCCAACGTTGCCTATAACATGTCCCTTTTGGTCTCTTCTGTATCCTTCTTCCTCCTTTCCCCTCCTTGGGTGTCATTGTGATACCTGGAAATGCAGCAGCCCATCTAGCAACACCAAGGTGACATGTCTTGAGAGTGAAGAACATGGGCCAGTGGTGACAGAGTGGGGCACATGGTGGGCACTCCTGGGCCCTTGAGGACCTTGAGAACATCCCCAAGCCATCCTGCCCTCTCTGCTACCCAAAGTTTCACAAGTAGGTCCAAGTCAGCCCTTTCGCCAGTGTTGAGCGGCTGCTAATTGAACGTTGTTGTTATTCAGGCAAGCCGAATCACTGATCGACGAAAACCCCAGCGACTGTCGCCTCTTGACTTCTGAACAGGGCTGCTTTAACCGTTGATCTCTCCGGTTCTTGTTTCTATAGTGTTTTTGCTCCGAGGAATTAGATTTTGACGATGCCAATTGCCTTGTCAGTGCTGCCCTCCAGCTTGAGTGTGCACATCTGTCCCCCAAATGACGCAGCCAGAGAATGGCAAAACTTGGTCGATAGGATTTGAGGTTTTAAATCTCTGGGACATTTTATTTAGAAACTAATGTATGCAAAAGCTACTTTCGTTCCAAGGAAAAAAAAAAAAAAAAATCTCAATCAAGATTCCCCCGGTCTCCACCACTGGCTTTCCAGAATGGTTGGGAAGGGAAGTCCATGAACGCACTTATTTAGAACACCACGAACACAAGGGGCCATGGCCAGGGCCGTACCCGGAACGCAGGGCTCACGCCCAGCCCTGGACGGCAGCAGAGCCCCAGTGGGCAGTGGGTACTTTCAGGTTTTTGTGGGAATCTTTTGCACATTCTTCAAATTCAATTTGCAACCGAGAATAGTTTCTTAAAGAATTACTCACTGTTCACTGGTCCGGCTTAAACTCAGCCTACTACCAACTGCTTGACAGGGCCAGCCAAAAAAAAACTCCCTGAAAATCATTCCCTTTCCCCGAAATGTGAAAGTCATGGTCTGACTATGCTAACCACTTGGGCATGGCCGGTCCCCGGTGTCACTGCCAACACCAAGAAAACTCAGAACGCTCCTGAAAACCGCCCTTATAAGAGAGAAGTCAACGGGTCATGAGGACCCAGTGACAACCGGGTTCCTCGTGATGGTTCTAGAAGTCTTTCAGATAAATCTCTTAAATGATTAGGATGGCTTAGCAAATCATCTCTCAATAAGGATTGATGAGCCCGGCCACAGACAACACAACCTAATGAGCTAAGACCCCGAGCAGCGAGTTTATTTGTGATAAAGAACAAGGTCACGAGGAATTAAGAGAAGAAAGGTAAAGAACATTGGTTGGTGATCTTGCCTCCCCCTATCCAATTCCTCATTTGTCCAATGAGAAGTTTTTGAGCCCATACACTACCCGCGATTCCAAGCCAAGCACTGGATACGCCAGTGATTAGAGATAACTCGACACCATCAAGCCTGTTTTCCTCCTCCAATCGCCATCCACCCAGTGCCAGCACTCTGGTGCCCCCTCAGCTGAACCTGGAGATGATGTGACAGGCCCACAGCTCATCCCATGACCACGGTCAGACCAGACCACCCAAAACCACCACCATGCTACCTCCTATGTCCTTTGTTGCATCTCAGATGCGATCACAACTCAAAGCAATCAATGCAGGCCAGGATGAAACTAAGATCCCCAAGATTCAAAATACGAAAACCACCAGTGGAGCACTGAATACCCATCCGGGAATGCCTGGGCTTCGCGATTGCACTGACCAGACCTCCTTGAGGGTCTAGAAGATTCCGTTATCCATGCACCGGCACATCACCAAGTCCTAGACTTCCTCTCCTTGCCCCACAACAGTGAAGGCGCTGCTCCACCAGCATGCACCCTCTCCACCTGGCTTCCGGCACCGACACAACTTAGTGTCTTCCTCCACATGGGTTGGCGGTTCCCCTCATGGTCTCTGTTGCTAGATCTCCAATACGCCCAGGCCTTGGGGCCTCCTTTCTTCTCCCCAGCCTGCCTCATGACTTTTCCCCATACATTAGCTCAACCAGGTCCTAGGACTGCAAACACGTCCGTGTGCTGACGGCTCCCGGTTCTCAGCTCCACCCTGGATCTCTGAGCCCGCGCTCTCCAGGGGACACAGGAAAAATCACAGGGGACGTTCCCTGAAGGGATGGACCGGAAGGGAACGAGGGATCATTTTCAAACCTTTAAAAATATCAGAGTGGTAAGAAGAGGGAGAAATACAGAAGGACGATGGGGCCATCCATGGAAGCCAGCCAGAGGGACCCGTCCTCCAGGAAGACCGGACCTGTCCGTCAAAGTCAACGAAGGCTGAGGAGAGCCCCATTTTCCATCTCTTTCTTGTTCAATTTCATCTGCCCCATGTCATGGTTCCCCAAAGCAAAGCAAATATGCCATTCAAGTTTTTCTCTCTGCACCTAACAAATTTGATTAGTTTCACTATATTACATATGGAAGCTAAACAGCTACCCAATTGTACCTTAATAGTAACAATGAAGGTAAAACAAACAATAACCCAAAAAAATCAAAAGCGCTAAAAAATTGAGATAAGAGTACTAGGAAAGAAGAGCCACAGGACAGCTATGATTAGAAAATGGACCTGCTCAGCTTCCCGGCACCTCTGCACTCGGCCTGATTCTCCTCCTCACTGGGCAGTGTATCCCCTCTCTCTGCCACCATTTTGGATAAAATGCTTTGAAACTAGAATTGTTTTTAAATCTCAAAAGAGTCAGAAGGTAAACTTCGTGAACTTGATCCAACCTCCATCCTTCAGCTGCTGCCTGTCTGTCCTGAATCCAGTTGGTCTTCAACGCTCTCCGTGATGAGAAAGGTGTGACCCAGTGAGCTCACCAAATTCGATGTCCCCCACATCATCTGGAGGTTAGTGACTGAGAACGTGCTGTCAGTTGGGGACAGTTGTCCAAAAGCAGGGGCCCCCCCGACCCCAGAATACAAGCTATTTATTTCAAAGATTCGTCACGCTTCCAACCACTGAGAAGCACGTGTAATGGAGGTGTAAGGGCTTTATTATGTTCAGCCGAGAGCCACCAACAGTAGAGCTACACCTATGGCCCCACGGGCCTGAGGAAGGAAGTCCTCCCACGCTGGCTGGTCAGGGAACAAAGCATTGGCGTCAGTGGGATCTGAGGAAGGTGTACTAGGAATTTCCCCTTTTTGTGGGAAGCCCTGCGACCACTTGTATTTCCTTGGCCTTGATTTCCATGGAGGACCTTTTGTCTAGCCATGCTCGGTTGATCAGAGGTCCAGGGCCTCTCAGGGTGTTCTGAAATGGTGTCCCTACAGGGTAGAACACCATTGCAACTCTGTTCAAAGGGCCACGCAGGCCCCTGGAACCTCACCTCAAGGACTCCGACATCAAAACTCTGATTCTCTACAAGAGGTGTTTGTAGGGACCTGTTCAGCACGGAGCCCGGGTTCTACACATCCCATATTGACTTCCTCCATGTAGTGGCCTAGAGCTAAAAAATGTAGGCCAAGAGGCTTGCTGAAGGAAACAGGGTCAGACCCAAGGACCCGCAGCCTCCTGTGCGATTGGCTTAGTAGTCCTGTAGGGCCTTGTGTGGATTCCCGAGGTGTTGTTAACCACGAGGAGATTGGATTTGATTTCCCCATACTATCAGAGAAGATGCAGGAACAAAGTTTGTCGGGATTGAGGGCCAGCCATTGGAGGTCATCAACTCTCAAGCATACATATGGTAAATGCTGGGGATATTTTTACTCCTGACCAGATCCCTAAACTGAACCCAGTCTCCCTCCAGCAAAACCACTAGAATCAACTCTCTTCATTGGGGGCTGGTGGCTGCAGCTAGGGAGCAGCATGAATCCTGAGGTCCTAAAACCCCAAATCACCACCACTTCCTTCCAGAGACAGCTATGTCCACAATTGTCAACCCAAGGAATGACTGGTGTCCCCTGTAGGAGGCTGTGAGTCCCAGTAGAGGAAGCGGAGGTCCCTGTGAAGCTCTTTAATGCATAATCTTTGCTCAATTTATCTTAACCCTATATTAATGAATTGATTTTAACTCGTTAAGAACAGGAGAAAAACACTCTCTTATAAGTACCTGGGACAGAACCAGGGGAGGCTATCCATAACTGGGTCCAGCGAGACTGGTAGGCACCGTCGTTGGACCTGGCGGCTGGCACAGAATCCTGCCCAGGATGTCAAAAGGGGCCATAGAATGGCAATGATGTATTCTAAGGCCAGGTCAATCCCTAACATACATTTCTTGAAGTAACAAAGTGCTTAAGGTTTGGCAGTGGCCTCAACCAGGCCAGTCGTGGTAGGAAGGGCATCTGCACAGGAGCCCGAAGCCCTTGCTGCTTTCCTTGGGCTGAGTGTCAGGGCAGGGACCCCCCACCACAACTCGGAGGTGCCCTGCAGCTGTGGCTTATCACAGTGGCCAGCAGGGCTTCCACCACGAGGATCTCAGCCTGTCCCCTAGGGGGATCCCAGCCACAGAAGGCAGCAAACACATGCACATATCAGAAACCAGAAAAAGGCTTGCGTTCATTCCACGCCAGGGTCCTCCCTGGGCTCGCCTGTGCCTACCGAACCCTGGACTCCCAGCAGAGCACAGGTGGCCCACTCGTGAGCCTGGCCATGCAAACACGCATGCAGGTGGTGCAGGACATCCACCCTGTCACCTAGGTGGCTTCAGAGCCAGTACCCCGCTGCCAGCCAAGAGCCCCACTCTCGAGCAGCCCCACAGTGAGCTGCCAGCTGAGACGGCCCATCCCACGTGGGCCCTGGCCTGTCACCAGCACTCACAGGACTTTCTTGGTCCCTTCTATAGCACTTGCCACCCACACCTGCCCAGATGATGCTGAGGACAGACAAGCTGGCCTGGTGGGCAATGGGCACCACAAGTCCTGGAGGTGGAGGACTTCGACAGGTCCAGGGGACTGTCCTGCACAGCCGCGGGCCAGGGAACTGGCTGCTGAGGGCTTGGAGTCCCCACGGGTCCCTAATGCAGTGGCGAGGATGGAGGAAGAGAGCAGGCGACTTCAGAGACAGTACTTGAGGCAAGGTCTCCAGAGGACAGGCCACGCCCTCCATGGGACAGGGCAGGGGTGGCCCCATCCAGGCGTGAGCTTGGCCCTCCTGGGCTTGAAACACGCCACCACCCCAGGCCAGGCATGTCACCCAGGGTTGAGTCATGCACACTGACCTGGGACCGAGGCCCCAACACCAGCCCCAGTCCTCAGAAACACCCCTAACCAGGCCACATGGGGAACAAGGCCACAGGTGGCCAGCAGACTGGCCCTGACGGTGTTCACCAAAGGGGCTGAAACAAGGTCAGGCAACTGGGTCCAGAGGGCACAAGCGAAGGACATGTGCAAGGCCACCGTGACGTGCAAGCGCCAGGTTTCCAGTCTGTACTCCGGGTCATGATGGCAAGGGCAAGAAAAGTCCCAGGGCCTGTCACCACCGCCGGCACTGCTCCTCCCTCGCCGGCCCAGGCGGGTAGAGGGGACTCTGCCAAGACAAAGGGCAGCGTCCTCCCTGCGGTGCCCAACGCTTACCCTGCTTGCCCAGTGCCCGTTTTGGGGGCCGAGGACCCACACTGGAGGAGGCGAGCGACACTCTCAGGGAGCTGGGGACACTCAGCACTCCCAGGACTAGAGGCCAAGGCCACCTCCACCCCCATCACTGACTGCTGCCTACCCTGGGCTCTGGAAGCAGCAATGACTACCACCATCACATGACAGTCACGCAGAGGTCCTGGGGGTCAGCTTGGGGCCACCTCAGCAGCGCAGTAACTGCCCTGTCACCTAGGGACATGCAGAGACACACCCGACAGACACAGATACAGACATAACCGGACACAATAGAGCGACAACGCAGACACAGGAACAACATCTGGGACACAAGCACATGGACATACAGGGGAAAGAGCCACGAAGACACAGGGGACACACACCAGCCCACAAAGCATGGACTCACACAGGACACCCAGACACAGGGACACAACAGAGCCACATGCCAGACACAACTCACACAACTAGACACATGTCTACAAAACACAGACATGAGGACATGGAGTCGGGCTCGGCCTCAACCCAATCCTGGGTTGAAGGTGCGCTGGGCTCCCCCTCCTGGCAGCACAGCCCCGAACCCAAGAGGTTCTTCAAACTCACAAAAGCCAGCCCTGACTGCTGACCATGACCAGCCACATCCCTAGGACAAGGAACAAAGAAGCAGGTGGGCGATGTGAAGGAGCCCTAATAGGAAGGGCTGTTGTAGCTAGCTGGAGAGCCATAAGTTCCACCTGATATGTATGTGACGCCCTGTAGGTCACCCGCCCATCCTGAAGGTATTGATAAACCGGGTGAAAGCGGTCGAGTTAGGAGAACGGAGATTCAGTAAGCCGGGGCAGTCACTCGGTCGGATCGAAGATAGAGCGCCAGAACGTAGCAGGTAGCGGTTACAGAACCCGGACAAAAAATGAAGAAAGTAATGACTGGTCAGAGTTAGGCGAGGCTACTTGAGGAAGACAGAGACAGAAGACCGAAGAAAGAAGGAAGAAAAGAAGAGAGAAGAAGAAGCTAATTCTTTCTCTAAGTACTCAAGTCTTCTCTATCTTTCTTTACTCTTTCTTTTACTCTAAGCTTAGAAAGACAAGAGGAAAAGCTCGCCTTATTCTTTCTCTCTAAATATCTTCTTTCACTTCTATGCTCTCAAGAAAGTTAGAAGTAAAAAGTAGTAAAAGCTTCACTCTGCTCCGAGAGTTTATTCCTCCCAGGGTTACGGTTACCAGGCAGGCTTACAGGCGAGGCCCAAGGCAGACAGGGACCCAGCCAGGACATGAGGACAAGCCACACAGAGGGAAAGTGGCCCTGGCAGGCGTGGAGCCCTTGGGTCCGGGCACACCTCACACAGCACTGCTGTGCTGGGGGTCAAAGCCTCAGCCGGGGGCTGGGCAGGGCAGGGCAAAGAGCTGAAGACAAGGACGTATTGCAGTGGGCACCCCAGAGGCCAGTGCAAGCCCTGTGGGCCCAGCCAAGGAGGGGTGCAGAGGAGGGCTCAGTGAGGCTGGGCAGCACCTTTGGGAGGGAACTAACGTTTCCACCTCCTGAAAGGCAGCAGGGGGTGGCTAGGGGTGGGTCCATGAGAACTGGTCAGTGGAGCGTTGGGAACACCAGGGCCACTGAAGATAGACCCTGGCTAAAGGTGGGCCACAGGACCTCTGGTCACACAGCACAGGCAGGTGCCACACTGGCCTCACTCTCAACAGAGAACTTGTACACAGACCTTGCTGAGGGCTAGCCGAGCGCAGAGGGACTAAACCCAGCACACCTCCCAGCCCCAGCCCTGCCCACCACCACCTCCTCGCCAGCCATGCCCACCACTCACCTCCTCGCAGCATGCCCACCACTCACCTCCTCACACTCCTAGCAGTGTGGCTAGGCTGGGTTGGGAACCTCAGCCTGTGGGTTAGAGCACCTGCTGGCCAGTCAGGGGGATGCCCTGGACTGTCACTCAGGAAACCCTGAGGTTGCTGGGATGCCCTGCCCCTTCTTAGGAGGCAGAGGGCAGCACATCACGGGAGAAGGCCAGGGGCCTGTCCCCTGGTGGCAGAAGGAGGCAGTGGCAAGGCTTTTTCCCCACTCACACTCACACCTCCTCTGCCGAGGCTCCCTGTGCTGTGTCTGGGGTCTGCCAGGTGAGGTGGGAGGGGGCCGCACTCCCTTCCCTCTCTCCTGCTTTTCCCAGTGGTAGCCCCCGCTGGGCCACACTCCCGGAGGTCCAAGTACAAGAAGGGTTCCCAGTGCTGGAGGCCCCTCCCGGGTGGCAATATGACAGCAGCCCCACCTCTCCCTCTGGTTCCACTGGGCTCCCTGAGGCTCCCTCTGCTCCATCAGCTTCCGCGTGTGTCTTTCTTCACTCCTACCTATTAGCAGCATTGGTGGTTTCTCTCTCTCCCACAGGCCTGATGGATATGCTGAGATCAAGCCAACCTGCCACAAGCTCTGCACGTACCAGAGCACCCGAGGTACACTCTGCCCTCCAGACTCACGAAGGATCTTGTCACAGTGCAGAACTGAGAGTCAGACATGCAACTGCCACCTAGTGTGGACAACGAGGCCCCTTTCTGTCCCACACCCAAGCTTCTCTCCTCTTTAGGGGAGATGACAGGGGTGGCCTCAGGTGAGATCACCCAGTCCTCTTGTGTGGCCTGGATGTCCCCTCACAATGACAGCCCTGACCACTCCCAGAGTCACCCCCCCCCTCTGCCCAACTTCACCTTCACAGACACGTCAGCCAAGAAGACCAGCCAGGCACTAGCCCTCCGATGCCCTCCGCCAGGCCTCAGGGAGGCTCCCGTGCAGGGTGCAGAAGCGCATGTCGCCGGTCCTCGTGAGCCGAGGACGGGGTGTCAATAAGAGCCAGGGCCAGGATGGACAAGATGGTGAATGCTCAGAGTCCTGGAGAGGAGACCAGACGTGGTGAGGCACAAGCAGCAGCTTGCCCCAGAGCCAAGCCGCGCCCAGCAGGCGAGGGCCAGCTGTTCAGGGGGTGCAGGGTCAGCCCCTCCTACCCAGGACCCCCACCTCCCAGGCTGGTTCACCATCCTGAGCAGGAAGCCCCGTCACCCAGAGGCCCCCGCTGCTCACACCAGGGGCTCCTCCCTCAGAGAGGTGACGGCCACCTCCGTGCCCACAGGTAGGGCGCCCACTCTGGACAGAGGCAGGCAGGTTTCCAATAGGTTGAGGCCACCACCCCTACCACGTGGGGCCAACATGTTGCCATCTTCACCGTTGGCACGCAGTAGAGTAGTACCATCAGTAAAGCCACATCGATCTGGTGTCCATGCTGGTGGGAGATGGAGCGGTACAGGGAGCAAAAGGTGACAGGGAGGGACCGTGAGCAGGGTGGTGCTTCAGCACTGTGCCATGTCCTGACTTGCGTACCCACGTTACCAAGGCACAGCCAATCACAGGGCACACCCAGCTATATGCCTGGAACACCCCAGCGGGTAGGGATGGCTCTGTGGTCATTCTCAGACAGGCCTGTGACTTGGCGTGGACCGGCAGGCCCACGTGGCACTGCCCCACAGTGGCAGACCCTCCCACGCTGTCAGGTGTTGGCCAGGCAGACTGAGCTCCCCGAAGTCCAGCTGCCTGCTGGGACACTGGGCGAGCGACCTGTCAGGAAGGCACAGCTGTGCCCTCACTTTACCGTACGAGCCCTCTTCTATGTTTCAGCCATGCTCTTTTTGGTCCCGCAGCATCATTGTCCTCCTCTGGGGTGTAGCCCCCACCATACAACCTGGAGACTTGGTGGCCCAGGGACCAGTCCACTAAGGTGTGTGATATAAACCAACAACCTCATGGACTGCTGATATCCAGATAGTCACCTACCTTCCTAGCAAGGGACTCCAGGACAGGAAGCCACCAAGCCGAGGGCCCCTAGCTGTCAACACTATTCTAACCCACAGGCAGCAGCTGAGTCCTTGGTCCAGGAACAGCAAGCACTGTGAGGTGTGCAGTCGATTGTGGCGGCAAGGAGCCCAACACTCACCACTGCATCGCTTCTTCAAATGACGACCAACAGCCTGGTCCAATGGACAGGTCACCGACCATGTTTGCCCACCTACCTGCAATGATTACCCGCGGGAAAGAACATTGGAGCAGACTGCATATTGACAGTTAACCTTTTATCTTGCTTCTTCTTTCCACGGCTTTCTCTCTCATCTGTCCTTCCCCTCTTTCTACCGACGCCCCCCTCCTGGTTTAAGTACAATACAAACAACCCATCAAGCAAACACGTAGTTACTTAACCTCAACTCACAGGTGAAGCTTCAGTGATCACCGGCATTGGACAGTGATTCTTAGTTAATTACATTAGTGTCAGATGTCAACAAGTAAAACGCCTCCTCGTGGCTCTCAGGTCAGCCGCCATTCTTAGCTACTTACTTCATTCATGCACTTACCCACGATGGCTGTGGGCACCTGCAGGCAAAGTGGAAGGTGACAAGGGGACCTTGTGGGATCGTGTGGCCTCACCCTCCATGGCGGTCAGACAAATAGAAGACAACCATGCCCACAGTTCCCTCCAGGCTGTTCAGGAAGAGGCGCCCTCCACCCTGAGCTCAGCACCTGGCATCTGGCCACCACGGGGTCCCCCAAGCAGAAGAGGAAAACATGGCATCCTGGGCACCTATGGCACCAGGCCCCCATAGGACAGTGTAACAGAGGACACCTGTCCCGCAAGCACGAGAAGCCCTGAGGACAACAGCAGCGCTCTGCAGAGCCCCAGCGCCAGCCTGGGGTCCAGTGTAACTGCCTCCCCAACCCCGGGCCACGGACCCTACAGGTGCCTCCGCTCCTGTCCCAGCAGGGGTTGCCAAGAGCCACACAGCCCATCTCTACAGAGACGCTTGTAGAAATACAAATAGTGGTGCCCCCAGCCAGCCTGGTACCCGAGCATGATCCATGACAGGTGACTGTGTCACTCCTCATGCCCGCCAAGTCCCACCACCAGGCCTCCTGCATGTACCAAAGCATCCCAAACAGCTAGATAGGCTGACAGGACCAATCCCACTTCCCTCCGCCCACCTAAGATCAGACTGAACATCTCGACATGGAAAGTGGAAAGCAACACAAAAATGGAGACACCAAACCAGAGTCCCGATTCCCTCCTGGTCCCCCTGCCCTTAGGACCAGGAAACCAAGTCACCCCAGGGTAGAGACAGGCAATCGCCCAAATGCCAGGCCCTCTTCTAGCTCTCTGTTGCCAGAGCTGTGGCCTTCAACCATTGCACAACTTGGTCCTCAGGGCATAGGCCGTGTGTGCCGTCGCCTGGTGGCCCAGGGTGATAAGAAGGCATCCAGCCCCCTGACTGAGGGGCTTTCAGGAATGAGCCTGGCCAGCTGCTCACGTGTACCAACGTCCCGCCCCATGCAGGCACAGTACAAGCAAGTCACCAAACGCTTTACCTTGGGCTGATTGTCTTGTCTGTTCCCCACATGTTCAACCACAGGCATCGCCCTTCAGGAACCCTGACTGCTCCCCCACAGAGGCGGCTTGGGGTGTCCTGGTGATGGGCTTGGGAACCCAGACACCATCCTGGCACTGTTCCCAGCACACTGCTGACCCCAAAAGTGACCAGTGTGCATCAATGCAGTCCCAAGGACAGCCCAGGAAGCAGGGAGTCTGTAGAACCCAGCCCCGTCAGCATGCGAAGGTCCATGGGAGGGGGACAGAATCCATGACTGAGACATGGCGTCCCACAAGGCTGCGCAGACAGGAAAAGAACAGCGTGGCTCCAAGACCCCAGGTCTGCTCTGAGCCAGGACCGAGGAAGGGGCTCTTTCACCAGACAGTCCATCCCAGGCCAGGGCCCACCACACCAACGCAACCCCTGATGGCTCAGTACTTCACCTCGTCATGAGATTCTGCCAACCTTTAGACACCCACCCTGCCCTGTCACCACTAGGTGGCTTCAGAATCCAGTGCCCTGCTGCCAGCCAAGAGCCCACCACTCTCGAGCAGCCCCACAGGAGCTGAGATGACCCATCCCACGTGGGCCCTGGCCTGTCACCAGAACTCACAGGATCTTCCTCGGCCCCTTCTACAGCACTGCCACCCACCTGCCAGAATGTGCTGACGGACAACAAGCTGCCTGGTGGCAATGGGCTCCACAAGTCCTGGGAGGTGGAGGACTTCGCAGGTCCAGGGACAGTCCTGGCACAGCTGCGGGGCCAGGGAACTGCTGCTGAGGGCATGGAGTCCCCACGGGTTCCTAAGCAGGGCAAGATTGGAAGAAGAGAGCAGGCGACTCCAGAGACAGTGCTTGGGGCAAGGGCCCAGAGGTCATCGCCACGCCCCATGGAGAGGGCAGGGGTGGCCCATCCGGGTGTGAGCTTCGGCCCTCCTGGGCTTGAAACAGCCACCACTCCAGGCCAGGCTCGGGTCTCTGAGCTGACTGAGGATGGTCCCGTCACCTGCCCCCCGTCTACAGATGACACCAGGCCTGGGGGCTCTTGCTGCACCTCTACAATCAATTCCTGTGGACGGCAGCGCACATGTGGATCTCTGACCCCAGTCTCCAGCCCAAGCCCACCCTGTGGGGGAGCAGAGGAAGCCCAAGACCAGGTTTTTACTACCCCGCCAACTGGCAGCACACGACGACAGGGCTGGCCTGGGCAAGTCCCCAGGGTGGCATGCACACGGATCCCTGGCACCGAGAGCCCAAACAAAAGCCCCCAGTCCTCAGAAACACCACTAACCAGGCCGCGTGGGAACAAGGCCCACAGGACCAGCAGACCGGCCCTGACCGTCGTTCACCAAAGGGGCTGAAACAAGGTCAGGCACTGGGTCAGTGGGCACAAGGCAAGGACACTGAGCAAGGCCACCCAGAGACCTGCAGGCGCAGGTTCCCAGGCCTGTCCTCCAGGCACGATGCTGGCAAGGGCAAGAAACTCCCAGGGGCCTGTCACCACCGCCTGCTCCGTCCCACGCTGGCCAGGCGGGGAGCAGACTCTGCCAAGAACAAGGGCAACGTCCTCCATGAAGTGCCCAACGCTCGCCCCTGCTCGCCCAGTGCCCGTCCTGGGGGCCTGAGACCCCACCGGAGGAGGAGGCCACACTCCAGGGGGAGCTAGGGACACTTTAGCACTCCCCAGGCTAGGAGGCCCAAGGCCCACCCTCCCTCCACCCCCACACTGACTGCTGCCCACCCTGGGCTCTGGAAGCAGCAATGACTACCACCCACTCACGGGACAGTCACGCAGAGGTCCCTGGGGGTCAGCAGTGGGCCAGGCCTCAGACAGCCCAGCAACTGCCCTGTCGCCTAGGGGGACATGCAGAAACACACCAGACAGACACAGATACAGACATAAACACGGACACAGAGAGCCACGTAGACACAGGGACACAACCTGCGACACTAGCACGAAACATACACATGGACAGAGTCACGCAGACACAGGGACACACACTGGGACACAAGCACGGACATACACAATGGACAGAGGGAACGCAGACACAGGGACACACCAGGAACATCAAGCAGGGACAAACACGGGGACAACCCAGACACAGGGACACCACCGAGTCGACAATTGCCAGACACACCTCCACACACAGACACTGCACAACACACAGAACATGAGGACCTGGAGTCGGGCTTCGGGCCTTCCCCATTGCTGGGTGTAGATGGTTCGCTGGGCTCCCCTCCTGGGCGGAACAGGCGCCCGACCTCTCAGAGATTTTTTCCAACTCACAATAAGCCAGCCCTAACTGCGTGACCATGACCAGCCCACATCCCAGGACAAGATGAACAAAGATGCCTGGTGGCCGAGGCCCAAGGCAGACAGGGACCCGAGCCAGGACATGAGGAACAAGTAACACAGAGGGAAAGTGGCCCTGGCAGGCGTCGAGCCCAGGTGACGGGGCACACCTCACACAGCACTGCTGTGCTGGGGTCCAATGTCATCAGCCGAGGCAGGGGAGGGCTAGGGCGAAGAGCTAGAAGAACAAGGATGTGATGGCAGGGGAACCACCCAGAGGCCAGTGCAGGCCACCAGGGCCCAGCCAGGTGGGGTGCAGAGTGGAGGGCCTCAGTGAGGATGGGCAGCACCTTGGGGAGGGACCTACGAGGCCACCTCCTGATAAGGCCGCAGGGGGGGGCAAGGGAGGGTCCCAGGTGAAACTGTGCAGTGGGGGCATTTGGGAACACCCAGGGGCCACTGAAGATAGGAACCCTCGCTAAAAGTGGGCCACAGGGATCCTCCCTGGTCACACAGTGCAGGCAGGTGCCTCCACTGTCCCTCACCTCTCGATCCACAGAGACTTTGCGCAGACTCTTGGCTGAGGGCTAGCACTGAAGCGCAGAGAGGAAAACACAGCACCGCGCCAAGCCCCGGCCATGCCCAACCACTAGCTCCTTCCTCCCTACCGGTGAACAAGTCAACATCCCAAATATGGTGAAGAAGTCAACAGTGTGGACAGCCCAGGCAGCAGCCCGACGCTTAGGGAGAGGTGGGTTTCAGGAACAAACCAGGTGTGGCCACCCAGCCCAGGGTGCCCCGCCCTGCCAGCTGGTCTAGAGGGGCTCCTGGGGCAGAGTCAGGCACAGCCAACCTCTCCTTGTCCCCAGAGAGATCTGATGAGCACTCCAGCCCAAGAGGCGTAGGAGGGACAGGCCTCTGTCCCATGCGCAGGTGGCCGCCCACCCTTTTGAGGTGGTATGAAGGGAACCCCCAAGGCCATGTCCCAAGGGCCATGGCCACCTCCATTCATTCTGGGTTGAATAACTGGGCCCATCACCCATATGTGCCACCAAGGCAAGGGAATCAAGGCAAAGAGGAGGTCTTTTCTGTGGGCAGGGGAGGGGGAACCTGTGGAGAGCAAGAATGAACGGCCAAAGCCCTCAGAATTGCTGGTGGTGACGGGACCCATGAAGTGATTGATGAAAGCTGTGCCACCAGGACCGTGCAAAAACTCAGCGGCAGCCAAAGAAACTGCAGGTGGAGGTAGCAGATGGCGGAGCTAGCAGGGGGGGGGCCACCACTGGGGAACAGCAGGGCATGCAAGACCCATTGCAGGGCGCCCAGGACTCAGCAGCCCCAGGGGTGAGAGCATCAGGTATGCCAAGCAGGCCCTTCGAAGGCACCCGATGTCCCCCGGAACCGATGGGGTGGAAAAGCAAATACCGGACCTTATGACCTCCCCCAGAGCGCCACAGCAACCCTGGGCAGGAGTAGTCCAAGGCCGGTCCTCAGGCACCTCAGCGGAAGCGCTGGCAGTGGGGAGCATGTCAGGCCCACCGAGCTGAGAGAACACATGGCCATCCTCGCGCAGTTTGACCACTTGAAGTACCCCCGGTCACCCCTTCAGGGTCTTCTCTCATCATGGAGGTAGTTCCTGTTAGCGAGGTAAGGAAGGGGTGCAGCAATCGGCGGACGCGCAGGGGCTGGAAGAGACCGTGGGCAGACTCAAACCATCGTGGGTCCTCTGCACTTTCACCTGCCGTCCCAGCCCTGGACCTGGCTGCATTCCAGAACCAGCCTGACAGTCTCAGTGGCATGTCCCATGCTGTACCTTGCTCTCCTGCATCGGCCCTGGTTTCACCGTGTCACACAGAGACCAGCTGTGCTCTGGAATGACCATCTGGGTGTGTTACTGGCATTCCTCCAGGAAACTGCAGCCTCTCCCCTCAACCCAGTAAAACTGGTTCCGTCCGCCAGGACAGGGTCCCACCCAGCACTTGGCCACAGCTGGCCCTCTGGAGTGACCCATCCCAGGGACTCACCAGCCTTATCTGGGCTGCAGCTGTCCATCCTTGGAAGGACCCCTAACATGGGACCTAGGCTGATGCAGGAGCCAAATGAAAACAGTGGGGACCCAACCCAGCGGGGGCTTCTGCCTTCCCTGCTCCTGCATAGGCCGAGACGGTGCCCAACGCAGTGCTCCAGGGGACATCAGTCAGCACACCTGCCCACAAGCGGAGGCCTGATCTTGGGGCATTGTGGGAAGCTGGGGCCCCTGCTGGCGCTCCTCACCCTGCTCGTGAATTGGGACCCACACAAGGAAGACAAATATTCAGCTCCCACCTGTAGTTCAGTCCCCAGCAGTCAAGGACATCGGTGGGGATAAAAAACATAGCTCCCAGGTCTTCGTGAGGCTAGGGAAGAAGTGTCCCAGCGGTGACCCCACCTACAAGCACATGGCCAAGTGCCAGGCATATTCCTGGCAAGCCGCACGTGCAGGATCACAACCCACAGACCCCCAACAGGCTACAGAGAAAGCTGTCATCCAGAAGGCTGGTGGCTGGTGGCCCTGGCCATCACGGTGGTGGCGCTGACCCACCAGCCGAGTGGGCAGCAGAGAAGCGACCCCGCTGGAACTGAACACCAAGGGCAACGCACAATTACACTGGGGCTTCCGGGGTCCCTCCTCGCCCGCAAGCCACCTGATGTGGACAGGAGCTCTATGACCAACCAGCCGGGCAACAAACAACACCTCGGGCGCAGGTCTGATGCAGGTGTTCTAAGAGACG
>JAKELJ010000659.1:0-18677 GCA_025594165.1 Tamias sibiricus
ATTTCACTCCTTCAAAGATACGTGCACTTGACTTTATAAAACTAGGAGCTGTGGTTTGGATGTCAAATTCCTCCAAAGCCCATGTAGACAAAGCTTGGTCGCCCCCCACGTGTGGCACTACATATAAACCTTTAAGAGGTGGGGCCTAGTGGGAGGTCCTTAGGTCACTGGGGGCCCATACCCTGAAAAGGAAATTGTGTAACCTGGTCCTTTCTCTTCTATGTTTTGCTCTACTGGCTAGTGATTTAATTGATTTGCTGTACCATGTGTTCCTGCCATGATGAGCTGCCACACCACAGCCCAAAACAACAAAGGCCAACCTCCAGAAGCATGAGCCAAAATAAACCTCTTTTCTTAAAAGTTGGTTGTTCTCAGGCATTTGTTATAGCAATGCAAGGCTTACTAACACACTAGGACTTCCAAGAACCATGAAGCAATTGAAAGAATCTAGAATTTTAGCTGGCATGGTGGTGCATGCCTGTAATCCCAACACTTGGGACTGAGGCAGGAGGATCACAAGTTTGAAGCCAGCCTCAACAATTCAGTGAGCTTCTGTCTCAAATACAACATACAATGGTCTGGAAATGAGCTCATAGGCAGAGTGCCCTGAACATCAGTGCTCATACGAAAAAAAAAAAAAAAAGAATTTAAGAAATGAGTGTCCAGGTTTAGCTCTTCCCTCATTCTTGAGTACCTCTTCTCTTGCTGTGTCACTTTCACGTGAAAACTGCTCATACTCCCATGTGAGGGAGGAGGATGGGAGGCCTAACTTAGTCCTTAGCAGCGCTTTCAACAAGGCAAAGGGGCGGGGAGTGAATAAAGCAAAACTTAGTACCGCTCGATCCAAAGCCTGGTCTTCCTTGGAGATGGAGCAATTTCACTTTGTCAGTAATTAACACGTCGTTCATCCCCCCGTCCCATAATTCACAGTCTTTTTCGAGGATGCCAGAAGGTGTTAGGCTCTCAGCAGGGAAACGAAGGGGAAGACAACAACGTGATGGACCCCTCTAGACAGCCACAGTTAGGGAGTTAGCAGAGCAGCGACTGCGGGACGAGGGGAGTTCGGGAAATGGAGTCCATTCCTGCAGTACGGGAACTTCCTGAGCCTCACCCGTGGACTGGCCAAAGAAGAAGGGAGTGCCGTGGCCAGCAACCGCAATGGAGGCCTGGAAGTGAGAGCGGGAGCCTCTCCCTCAGGTCGGGGAGCTGTGAGTGCCCTGGGGAAGAGGGGTGAGGCTGGAGGCAGTGAGGCAGAGGCTGGGGGTGAAGGCTGACCATGTGTTTAGCAAGGCTTGGTGATTCGGGGTGACCGTCTCAAGGCTGGTCAGGGGGCAAGGCCAAATGGTGGGAGACTGGCGGGGGAGGTGAGGGACCAGCACGTCAGCTTGGGAGGCCCAAGGTTCCAGCCCAAGGGTCGTTGGGCCGAGGGGGGTCCAGGAGGTGTCTGGTGAGTCAGTGAGGGAGGTGTGGGTGGACAGGCGGGGATTGGGGCCGCCCCCCCCCCCCCCCTCCCCCTCTCCCATCATTGGGACACTAGTGAGGCCCTTTCGTGGCACTTAGTGTGGCCCTCACTGCACTCAGCCTTCCCAGTTCAGCCTTTCCAGACAACTTGCCTTCTTCTTCTTCCATCTTGCGCCTTTTGCTTTCACTTGGCCTTTCCCATCTCCCAAGTTTGGCTTCTTGGGGCTGGGGATGGAAACCAGGGTCTCACGCATTGCTTAGCCACGCGCTTGACCACTGGAGCCTCATCCTCAGCCTCCCAAGGTATGCTTTCAGAGTGGCCTCTACCTGGAAGCCTTCAGGATCCTATCAATAGCCTCCCTCTCCCTAACTCCACTCCTCTAGCCACCAAATTTCATTTCATGATCACTCCCGAAGAGCTTCCCAGAATTGGAATCTTCTCTCAAGACGCTGCATGTTCTGAGTCGGGTCTTAATTTACCTGTGCTTATCAACCCTTCTTCCTGCCTTCTGTCATTTTTATTTATTTTTAAAAATATTTATTTAATTTACTTTAGTGTGTACACAATGCAATGCATTTATGTTTACATGGTGCTTGAGGATCGGTCCCAGGCGTGCACGTGCGAGGCGTGTGCTCTGCCGACTGAGCCAACAACCCAGCCACCATCTGTCATTTTTAATGCTCCTTTGCACTGAGGTATGGTGGGGCACACCTGCATTCCTAGTGGATCAGGTGGTTGAGGCAGGAGGATAGTGAGTTAAGGCCAGCCCTCAGCAACTTAGTGAGACGTCTCAAAATAAAAATAAATAAATTAAACAAATTTTAAAAAGGGTTGGGGATGTGGTCCAGTGGGTAAAAGCACCCCTGGGTTCAATCCCTGGTATCAAAAATAACACAAAACAAATAAATAAATTAAATCTATTGTCTGCCCCTGATTCATGCAGATGAAACATGTTCTACTTAATTAATTTCATTTTTTTTTTAC
This sequence comes from Tamias sibiricus, assembly GCA_025594165.1. Lineage (NCBI taxonomy): Eukaryota > Metazoa > Chordata > Mammalia > Rodentia > Sciuridae > Tamias > Tamias sibiricus. Next base: position 2,447 of record JAKELJ010000659.1, read on the forward strand.
ATAGTTGTAGATGGTATTAGATGCCGTTATTTGCTTAGTTTTCTTATGAGAGTTGCTAAGGATTCGATCCCAGTATTCAACACATGCTAGGCAAGCGATTTTTGAGACTGAGCTATAGCCCCAGCCCATTTCAATTCTTTGAAGAAGTCACTTAAACAATGAAATAAATCTAATGATGTTTTAAGGTTGACTTTTTCCCGTTCTTTCTTTCTTTTCTTTCTTCTGTGTGTAGGATTGAACCAAGGCCCTTACCATATACTAGGGCAAGCACTCGTTTTTTGAACCTTTGAGCTATATTTAGCCATAGGAAGATTTTTATGTGCTGTATTATGGGTGGGTACTGGAAATTGAACCCATGTGTGTTTACCTCTCAGCTATCATCCTTACATCTTTATTTTTTTATTTATTTTGAGGACAGACTCTCTAAGTTGCTCAAGCTGGCCTTGAACTTGGACTCCTCCTGCCTCTGCCCTCCTTAGTCATTGGGATTACAGCGGCATGCTCCACCGCACCAGAAAGATTATTTTTTAATAAACATTTAATTTACATTTTTCAGTCTAGTAAAAATTGGTTCTAATCATAGAACTGTAACAACACTGTCTAGAACACAGGAGTTATAGTAAACAGTAGTTCTTCCTCTAAAATTTCCAATGATAGAAGCTACCTGTTCTTCCCTGCCCACTCTCCCTCAAAGTAAAAACTAAAATTTTTCAGCAAAGAACAGAAGGACTTGTAATAAAAAAAAATAAATGTCATCCTGACTTTATATGAAAGTTTTATTTTTCATTCTGTAGAAAGTAAAATGGTGTAGGGATTGCTCTTAAATATGGCAACTATCGAATTCAATAACATCTACACCATTCTTTTGTTACTAAATTTAGATTATTAAAACAATAGGGAGCAGCTTCTAAGGTCAGCATGACTAATATCCTCTTCCATTGTTCTGTGTAAAGTGGGGATGAGTTTCCGTAGAGCTTCTTGAAGGAGAGTGTGTCCTATGTAGGACAGCAGCTGATACCAGATTCTGTTAATAGGTACTAATCTTCATTTTAATAAAACAGATGGCATTTGATACGGATTAATAATAACAGTCTCTCATACTCTAATAGCCCTTTGTTCCTAAGACCTTTATTTACCTTGCCTCAAGGTTATTATGCTAGAAAATTCTTACACTTCGAATTACAAACTTCCCCTGGGTATCCATGGGGTGATTGGGATCCCCGTGGATGACATAACTCAAGTGCTCAAATCCATTAAAATAATTGGCATAGTATCATGTAGAAAATATAAAACCTTTAGATGGCACGGAGCTTCCTGTGTGCTTTATAGATTCATCGTCATAGATCACGCGGGTTAGCGCGCGCGCAATCCCTAGAAGACAATGTAATACACTATGTGGAATTGGTGAGGTTTCGCCTGTTGGTTTTAGGAAATGTGTGACAGAGAAAAAGTCTGTATGTCCTGGTTAAGTGGCAGGAGGGCAGAGATATTTCGCCCGCCGAGTATTTGTTGGTGATTTGGAGTTGATGGGCAAAGTGCAGGACTAGAGCCACGATTAGGTAGGTAAGGGCTGAGTTTTATTTAGGAAAGAATTTTATTTCTGTAGGCAGGAATGGCCTTCTCTATTGGCTAGTACCAGGAGTGTGTGTCTCTGGGTGATGGGAGAGAGGCGATGCGACTGGTGTTAAAACCAAAGGATGTTTATACGGGAGGGAAGAACATGAAAGCATTACCAACTACTTACTGTTCCTCTTTGAGAGACCCACTAATGGGGGCGTGCGGAGTTGGGGACGCTCGTATGGAGGTGAACAGAAATGGGAAGATTGTAGCGTTTGGGTTGAACTGTCTAGTTGTGAGGAGTACTGTGGAGTGATTAGGCGTGTTGATGTATTTAAAGTGGTCTGAGAGACTGTGCGCGTAGGAATTTGTTGATGGCTCTCGCAGGCGATATGCTGAGGTGCAGAGTTTTAGGTTGTCCCGGGCCATACGGTACGGGAGCAGCTGTGTTGCAGGCTTTGATGTAAGGAGTCGGTTTTTAGTTTTTTCCGTGGGATTGATACTGCAGGGGCAGACTCAACAATGTGCTTGACCATCCCGAGCGCCTGTATGTTTGTTATTTTATTTAGAGGAGCTGGTTCTCACTGAGTTGCTTTAGTCCCTTTGCATTTTTTCTGAGTGCTGGCGCTTTGGAAACTAACGATCCTCTTGTCTCAGCGCTCGCGTCCACACCGCAGCGCTTTTCAGAAATTAAAAACTCGCACCGCAGTGCTTGTCGAGTGGACCCTTTAATCTCCCGCAGACATAGAACTTAGGTGGCTATTAGGGAATTTGCTTAGTGGTGGATTTGGGTTGTGTAATGGCAGGGGAAAAACGTTATAGAACCTTGAGTGTCAGAACGTTTAGGTTCTCTTCTTTCGTTTTACACTCTCAGAGGTTCTATCGCAGCATACAGCAAGATTCTTGAGATGTGTTGCTGTAAGTCTGATTTGTTGTTCACGACTTTCTAAAAACATGGGAATAGTAGGTTTTTTCTGTCTAGGTGCCTCCAACAGTGTAATAAGGAAAGGCTAGAAAAGAGAGGATTGGTAAGCCGGCGGGGTAACTTGTGAGACCATCTTGACAAACACAGGGTGTTGCTGGTGTGGATTTTCTGGTGTGCTCGGAGCTTTCCAGAGGTTGAGGGAGGTGAAAGGAAAGCTAAGGTAAGATGGGGGGGATTCATCTAGGACCTTGTGGCTTAATGTCGTAATTTAGTTGGAAAGTTTTTAAGTAGAGGATGACGCGAGTCTTTATTAGGTTTATTGTAATTTTTGTTTGTAAGGTGAGAGAGGTACTACAAGAAATGAAAACTATGTAATTTTGGGTAGAAGAGGAATGATTTATAAGGAATTTGAGATGTAAAAGACGTAAGCTCATTTGTTTTTCCCGCCTTGGGAGATTTCTCCAGATTTTCCCTCATTTATTCCTGAAAATCGCCAAAAAGTTTTGAAAGCGAGACGCTTGTTTAGAATGGTTAGTTTTGTGTCAGCAAGCTTAGTTTGTATGGGTATCAAACATAGCCTTAAGAACTAGCTGTGAAGAAGAACTAATTTATTTGAGTTTCTTCACCTATCGCCTTTTTGGTAAATATTGGCCACTTATAATAAATGCGTATCATAATACATTACACTAGGAATGAGATGTTTTATTTGTTGAAAAAGCTGTGTTGAGTAGAATGTAGATGTTTTTTGTTCGTTAATCCACAGTGTTTCTCATTAAGGGAATGCTTGTACCTGGATATTGGCGCATATGAAGAATTATGTATATGAAGCCGATATACTCTGGGTGGTCTCTTTCTAGTTATTTAGTCAGATAGTTAAGATCTAAGATATCTTCAAAATTCAGTTGACTATTTTTTATTAGAACAAATCCAGTTATGATTTAGGTGTATTTATAGGGGGGAATATAAAACCCATGATTAATGGTCCACCAGAAGGATGTTCATTCCTTAGGGGTAAATATATTTTCATTTTAAAAAAAAAATGAAATGCAAATTAAATTAAGCTGCCGGTGCTATAACAGGACGCTATTAATGCGCGCAGAGAGCAAGTAAGATGAAGGAGAGAGAAAACATCGGTGTTGAAGAGGACCTGAATTTTGTTTAATTCATTTTTTCTGTTCCAGAGTATGCATAGTGTGTCTGATGAGCGCGCATATTTTTCTGGTGACGTGCTAAGTGGACCCTGTGAAATTAGCCTTTCCGCAAAATGTTCCTTGGCGTGATTGAGACATACTGTGTAGCTAAAGAAGCTGCAAGAGCCGTGGCGCATAGCTCGTCGCGATTTCTAATGGTTGCGCGAGGCAGCTGTCAGGGAGTCGCTTCGCCTTCGCACCAGAGGGTGTGGCGTCGTGTGGCATCAGAGGGGACTTATCACTCAGGATCGCAGGCGCTTGGTTTCTAAATGTTAGTTGTCACATGCAAAGAGTAGTTGATTATACGCCACCCTTTTTGGTGCGGTTGATATTGAAAACGCATTTGGGGTGGTAAAGCACATAGAGATTAGAGAGGAAGAAACTGATTGAGTTGGACTGTGGTAAATTAAAACCAGTTTGTTCCACTTAACCCTCTTCTAGGCCGTTAGACCATGTCCTGAGAATGAGTTAGAGTGGGGATTGTGTTTTTTGTTTTTGGTCCCATATGCTTTATTTGTGGTCCAGAGTAGCGCCTTATGGTTGGGGTGAGCTGCGTTGTTGCTTATGCAATTGGTTCCTTTTTCCTTTTTGAGAGATTTTCGCTCGAGTCCGTTTGTGATCTGCTTGTATTTCCTCAAACAGATAGATATTAATGAGCATATGCAGAATGACAGATTTGACTCTAGTCCATTTTTGTTACTTACAACAGAGATACTCTGGAGGGCTGGGTAACTGATAGAATAAATAGAGAGTTTATTTTGCTTATAGTTTGAGAGGACTGGACGACTAAGAGAGCATGGCGCACTGGCCTGTTGGTGTGGGGCCTTTGTTGCTGAGCCATGAAGAAGGCAGTAAGGGCAGGAGAGCATTGCGAGAGTGACAGCAGGGGGGGGCCGCAGTTTTACTTTGGATAAGGCTATCCCAGTCTTTGTGTATCGCCTAAGCCCACTCCCGGTCGCTGGCAAGGACATTATTCACATACTTTACTTAGGCCCCATTTCCAAAAACTGTGGGGCACTGGGGCTGAGATAGTTTAACACAATAGCTTGTTGGAAGGGACACATACATTCAAGTACGCAGTGGGATGGTGACGTCCAGAGTTGCTGATAGAAGCCAGCCTCAGTGTGCATGTAGAAGAAGGTTGTGTGTACTGTTAGTGGAAGGAGAATTTTTGAGCTTGGACAGAATATGTCCTGTACTCTCACCTAGCCACCAACAAGGAACAGATGTAAGGATGGAGGCAGTGGCCGGGAAACAATTCTCTTTTAGTGAGACTCATGACGAACGGTTCAGCATTTATACGTGTGGTGTGGCCGAGCTCCAGAGGGCCTCTTGGACAGGCCATGCTGACCAGCAGGAGAACAGGGGAAAATTGCACGAAGGTGTATTAACACAATATGCACACGACAACTTGCGCCAATCCCGCCTTCCAGGAGCCCCACGCCCAACGAGAGGCAAACCAGGAAATGGGTCCTACAGAACTCCCATTCTTTCCGTTGGCAAAGGCAGGCTGTCAATTCATTGACTCCGTACAGGAATGTTGTTCATTGTCCTGGCCTGTTATGTTTTTGGTAGTGGGGTGGTTGCGCCTAGAAACAAAAGAGAAAATGGGAGAAGAGCATCAGCTTTTGGATGGGAGAAGGATTTTCCAGTATATGGTGTGTCAAACTCAGCTGGAGGTTGCGTGGTCCTGTCTGCCTAGGCCCATTTTTGGGGCTCGTTGGAAGCCCATAACATTTGTTTGTGGGTGGCGGGTTGATTGTCATCTGTAGTCTGCAGGCTATGTACGTTAGTGGGGAATTGCACTTCCGGGCGTCTGAATAGAAGTTGATGATGATTGCTGCAACTGGGGTTCTGAGGCTTACAGATGAAAGTCTCACATTCTTCTTTTCCATTTGGTAGATCATAATAACTCTGCTTCTTTCAGTAGGATGACAAATGTGTGCTGGGGTTCACCAACATTACATCATTGCGGTTCTCCCTTGGAGAGAAGGCATTCATGTCAGTGCGGAGCGAGCACTGAGATGTGGAAAACAAGACATGTTTGTGTTGCTGGGCAAGCGGTGGTTGATATCCTGCCAGGGCACAGACTTCGGAATTGGTTTGCGGCTTTGGTTTAAGAGGTAGATAAATATCAAAAATTGTACTCGAGTGTGGCTGAGCAGGATGGATCACGAAGTTCAAAGCGCGCGAAGCCTGGGAAGCGTTAGGCGAAGATCCTGTGGTCTCAAAATAAAAAAAAGAAAAAGAATTAAAAATTTAAAGAAGTAATGAAAAGGACTGGGGAGAGTGTGGGCTCAGGGTTAAAGCAACCCTGGGTTCAATCCCCAGTCCTTGTCTCTCCACCAGAAAAAATAATAATAAGGTATAACCAAGTTCGGATACAAGATGAGACGCGCAGGGAGAGAAAGCTTGTGGAGTCTCAGGAGGGCGGGGGGGGTACCAAGAGATCGAGGGTCTGCCGGGGCGCGGGTGGCGCACACGGCCTGTAATCCCAGCACTTGGGAGGCTGAGGGCAGTGAGGATCGCGAGGTTCAAAGCCAGCGTGTCAGGCAATGGTGAGGCACTTAGCAATTCGAGTGAGACCGCCTTTCTCTAAAGAAAAAATACTCAGAAATAGTAAGGGCATGGGGATGTGGGCCCTGTGGTCGCGAGTGCCCCATGTGATCAAGTCTCCTGGAAGGGTAGCCAAATTAAAAAAAAAAATCTTAAAAAGCAGGCTACCCCACGATGATTCAGGGCCTGGGCTCCTTGTGTTGTTTTCCTGGCGCCTGTGTGGATCGGCCCTACTGTGGTGAACTAGGTAGATGTACCCAATGGACTGCCCAGGAGAAAACCTGTCTCATTTCCATGCCGCTGATTCACTCTTCATCCGACAGTGGTCGTGGGTGGCGCTGGGGCTGGAGCACTGTTTGTCACCAGGTCATAACCAAGGAAAAGTGTATCAGGTGCTTATTCATAGTATTCAGACTGTGTATACTTATAACTCCTGTCAAGACCTAAATAGGTTTGAGTTCCTGTTAAACAATACGTGAGTGACCAAAATGTTGAGGAAACTTTTGGTTGGTCTAACAGATAAATAAATACCAGAATATGCAATATTGTCCCCTAGGAGTCGAAGACAAAAAAAAAAAAAACAGAAAAAAAGAGAAAAAAAGTTCTGGTTATTGGAACAGTAATGCTCCAGCTCGCCTTGGCTACACATAGGTTGGAGTAGGAAACGGGATGAGAAATGGCTTGAAGTTAGAATTGAAATTTGGACCAAAAGTTAAGGTTTACTTTCTTTATTCTTTTTATTTGTATTTTTATTTGTTGTTTTTAGATATATATGACAGTAGGGGTATATTGTGACATATTATACATTCATGAGTGCAATCCATTCGATTTTTAAAATTTTTTCAAAATAGCGATAATGATAGCCCAGTACTATTTTGATCCTACTATTGTGGTGTGGAAGATGATATGGAGTTAAACTGGTTTGTGTTGTATTCATTTGGTGAGCATAGGAAAGTTTGTCTGATCCATTCTATTGTTTTTTCTCTATTCCCACCCCCCATTTTTTTCCTTCATTCCCCTCTGTCTGATTCCAATGACACTTCTATCAAATTCCCCTCCCTTCCCTCCGTGTATTGCATTGGAGCATCCACATTTCAGCATAACATTTGGCCGTGGTGTTTTGGGGGGGGACTGGCTTTTTCACTAGCTTGATAGTCTCTGTTCCAAACCATTTACTGGCAAATGCTAATAATTTCATTCTTTTTATGGCCTAAGTTACATTTCCGTTGAGTTCTTATACACATTTTCTTTATCCGTGATCTGTACATATGCCAAAACTTGTCTAAAGTTACAGAAAGTGTGCATTTGGTGGTTACAAAAGTGACTTCACCCTAATTTCTGCACAAAAACTGTGTCTCCTTGAGAACCCTGGGACTCTTAGCTATAGAGTGACAGGGGTCCTGAGCAGTGGAAACCTCAGGTGTTCTCCTGTTAGAGAAATTTGCAGGAGGGGACGGTGATGCTCGAACTGTCGTATAGGAAAAGGAAAGGGGTTTATTGAATTACAAAGAAACACATGGCGGGGATGGGGACAACGCAGGGAACGAACGGGAGCTGGAGCACGCAGGAACAGAGAGCAGCGAAAGAGATGATTTCAGTCCGGGGGGGATGGCTTTAATAGAGTAGGGGGTTCATAAAACCCCCTTGGAGTGAATCCTTGTCCTATAGGCCAGCAGAGGTCGTGGGGTGGGGGGGGTAGTGGACAGGGGGACTTGCTGGTCAGGTTTTGGTCTCGCTGAGGATCCTGGGAGCTTGCTGTAGTTTTTCACAAGGCAACCTGGCGGAGGTGTGGCCTTCTGCCTGGGAGGGTGAAGCCTTATGCCTAAGAATCCAACCATTCCCTTTTTGATTTCTTAGAAGTGGAGCGTCGTTTGTTTCGATCTGGCTGCTTCAGAGCTGAATTGGGGTGGGACGTGTTGGGGGTGTTTTGGGGGGGAGGGAGGAATGTGGGCAAGGCAGGTCAGGCTTGAGGGTTAAAAAAATTCCCAGTGAGGCAGGCACCATAAGATGGATTCTGCAGGATGTGAATTGATGAAGGTTCCTTGAATGCCATAAATCGGTGAGGTGTCCACAACCAGGCTTCTGCAGAGGTCACCGGGGGAATCAACCAAACTATCTCTTGAAGAGCATGTAGGAATTGTAGGCCATCTCAAGTTTACAGGTGGCTTGCTTAACACTATTATGGGAAACAACAAAGAATAGGGACAGGTGAGAGGGATGATTGTCCGGCTGCTTTTTCCACCGGGCGCAGGAACTTACAGCAAAAAAACCAATCGAGGGAGGTCAGGATGTAGCTGTTCTCTCTAGAGATTGGCAAATCGTGTCCAGAAGGTGAAGGGAAGTCATCTTGGTTGGGAAGGTCATCTGTGTTGTTAGCAGTTGATAATCCCTGAGGAGTAGCTGGTTAACGGTGTTGGTTAGAATTTGTGAAATATGATTTTGAATGCATCGTGATGAGGCAAGGAAACTATCATCAGGACAAGACATATAGTTATTAAGTGGGTCTAGGAGAGGAGGACCCAGGGGGCCTCCCCTTCCCAATGCTCCCATGAGGATCTCTGCTGCCACGGATCTTCTTGTCCCCTAACCTTGCACTACCTCTTGTTAAGCGTTGTACGTTTGGTGGTCAACTTTGCTGACTGCGGTGGACGTAAATAGCAGCATTCTTACCAAGAAAAATACAGGTACCCCCTTTTTCTGCTTGATGAGTCCCAAGTCACATGTTTTGGAAGCAAGCAAAACCTCCGCTAGTGATGAGAGGTGGTTGTGGAGGGCCTGGATGGAGTAGGCAGAGGCTTCAGACTGTCGGTGGCGAGCTTATCTGTGAGGTCAGAGGAGCTCTTGTCCAAAGATTGGGGCCTTTACAATGTGAATGAGCCAGTCCTCCAAACTGCGGAGCCTGTGGAGGCAATCGCGGCGAGTGGACTAGGCTAACACCACTATAGGCTGCCAGAGTGGCCGCGCTGTAGGAGCGCCCCCCTTGAGACTGTAGGAGGAAGAAGGTCCTCAACTTCAGCTATGACATATACAGTCACACCTGAATTAAGACAACAGGATTGCAGGGGATCTGGGGTTTTAGCATCAATGCATTGGAACACGTGGTGGGCACCAAAATAGGAGAGGGAAGAGAGTAGTCAAAAACACCCGTTATGGGATGCCAGGTGCGTTCTGGGCAAGAGTCTTGGCGGCGGCCCAAACAACGAAGTAATGTTAAGGAAGGGGGGGAAGTCGGAAGTGGGAGAGAGTAGAGGGATTGATTGTGGCATGTTAGGAGGTTGGGGTGACATTGGCTCGAACTGGGACAGGGGGACTAATAAAGACTTGTGAAGCGGGCACAGAGGAAACAGGTGAAGCGGTAAAGGTGGAATAGCTTGCTAATAAGGAAAGAGATAAGAGAGAATTGTAAGTCCCAGAGAAGGAGAGGAGGAGTGTTTAAGTTTCGAAGATGGTGTTCGTGTTTGCAGTCTGGTGGCACTAAGTTTTTCGAAAGCCCTGGACGCCAGAAGAGTTTTGTGTAGTTTTTTCTATAATGATTTTCACTCGACCATGGATCCTAGTCGCGATTAGCAAACCCTACTGCAGCAATACCGACTCTGCAGGAAAAGGGTCTGTTAATCTGAAGGTTACCATTTTTATGTACTTCCAGGATTGGAGTTGGGATGGCTTGATTCCAGGAGTTTGTTGTTACTGTAACAGGATGGGACCAATGATATTTACAGCTCCAGGATGGACATCAACCACCCATTAGGGTCGTTATTGCACCCAATTTCTGTTGGTCCTCTTTTAAACAAAGTTACTTGGTAATTTTGAATGTTGAATACATCGGTGAGTATATGTGGAAACTGCATCAAAAGTAAGCAGAATGGAGGGACACTTATCAAAAGGGCCAGGATGATTGATTGAGAAGGCGTGTTTTTTGCCCATCGTTATCTAGGTGCCAAACCTTCAAAAAAAGTAACAGGCATGGAGGAGCAGAGCAATAGGTCACAGAACTTCAGGGACAAATGTGAAAGAGAGCCAGAGATAGAATGAAAATTACGGAATAGGGTCGTCTTTAGATCAGTTTGATTAGGAAAACACGAAGAGAAACGAATCTTCAGGGGATCGGTGGGGAGGGGGAAGAAGGTTATACTGAGGTAGTTGTTTGTAGTCCTTTTGTAGATCCTCATTGGTTGAGCAGCTGGTTTTAGTCTGGAAAAATATGATCCAAGAGGTCAAATTTCCTGAATTTTCACGAAGCTTAGCAGCCGTGGGTGTGCACAGCACAACCTGGAAAGGCCCTGTCACTTCGGGCAAGGAGATGGTAGCTCCTGTTGTCCTGGCGGAGGGGGAGAAATTATAACCAAGAAACGGGTGGGTGTCAATGGTAATGAATAGTGAGTCTATTTGGGTCAGGCAAGAATGAAATCTTGCACTTCCATACGTGTGTTCTAATGAAGCGACAAGATGGGAAGAGAAAGATCTTTGGGTAGGGGTCCCTGAGTTGGGGAACTCGGGTGGAAGGGTGTCGCCCAAACATAACCTCAAAAAGGGGATAGTTAAGGAGGGCTTTTTTGGGAGGACTCTGAGCCTAAAGAGGGCGATAAGAAGGAGTACTTGACCAGTCTACGTGGAAGTTCTAGGGAGTGTTTAGTCAGGAATCCTTAAGAGTCCTATTAGTCCTCTCTACCTTCCCCTGAGGACTTGGAGTAGGGTGATATGGGATTTTGAAATGCCAAGGGATATTAAGGGAAGTAGAAAACTCTGGGTAACATGGAAACAAATCAGGCCCTGTTGTCAGACTGGATGGGACGTGGGCAATCCGAAAAACGGGGAAGGATTTCGGAGACTAGAATGGAAGCTATGTGGAGGCCCTTCTATTGGAAGTAGGGAAGGCCTCCAACATCAGAGAAGGTGTCTACCAAAACCAGGAGATATTGGTGTCTCCGGGCTACTGCTTGTTGGTGAACATCCTATCTGCAATGCGGCTCATGGAAGGCTGCCTCGGCTTGGTGAGGAGGAAATGTCTGGTTTAAGGGGAGTATATGGCGGTTGGCCTTCGCTGACATGCGTGCACGCTGAGGTGAAGCTGATGGAGAAACTGTGGTCTTCCGGTAGTCAGTTGAGGTAGGATTGGTAGCGAATGTATTGAGGGGCCTGAGGGATTAGGATGGAAAGGGTAATGGAGATAGGAGAGGATTGATTGTGTATAAGGGGTGTGGGGATCTGGGTAGTTGGTAGGACCGGCAGCAGATTCAGAAGAGAAGGAGGAGGATAGTGCTGCCTCCCTTGCTGCCCTGTCAGCCTTCATGTTTCCCTGAACAATGGGGAATCTCCCTTTGTTGTGCAAACGGACTGTGGGAAATCCTATTAGCTGGGCAGGAGAGGACTTGCAAAGTTTTGATATTAGTTTAGAAATTAGTAACTGCAGTAACCTTTTGTGGTCAGCAGCCTCGCTCTTTCCATTCTGCTGAATGGGAAAGCAAAATATGGTTAGACATATTTTGAGTCTCTGTAAAGGTATGAGGTTGTTGATCAGCAGCTATTTCGAAGGCACGACTGGACAGCTATTCATTCAGCCCATTGGTTTGTTGGTGTTGGGGGGTAGGGGGTGCTTGCCTCAATAACCTCTGATAGGGAAACGATAGCGTATTCCTGCAAAAACGTTGCCCATCCCTTAAAGAAAGAGCTGCCATCTGTGAACCAAATTAAGGCAAGGTTTCTGGAAGTAGGTCCCTCTTTAATTATGAGAGGGAGGGGGATTAAAGCCTCGGAGTATCTTATACATCATTTGGTTATGGGTGGCTCTGAGGAGACTGAGAGAAGGAAGCTGGGTGTAAAGAGGAGGCAGGGTTGGAAGGTGATTGATGGGAGAGTCATGCAAAAAGGAAACAAGGAGAGAAAGAACGCGACAGGGTGGAGAGTTTGAAGGCTCTTATAGTATAGTAAGTTTTTAAATGATGAGGAGAGGCAACAGGTAACCTGGGCAACCAAAAGGTCATAACTTTTTTTGATTCCTGCAGAAGTAGGTAAGCAGGAGCAAAGCCTATGGCCGGGGGGCCCATCACAAAAACGGTGGGGTCAAGTTTGTTTAGCGAGGTAAGGCAACGGAGCAAAGGTGGGGCCCTTGTATTGGCCAGAACTCCGAGAGCCAAATCCTTGGTTTCATGGACATAAAGGGTAAACTGGCTGAAGGATGTCCAGGAGGTGAAGGGTCTGGGGCCTGTGACAGTTGCTGCTGCAATGTTTAAACTCGGCCTGAATGTTGTCAGGAAAGGAATTTTCCCTCATCTCCTTCTAGTGCCTCATATAGGGGCTTTGCATAAAGGGAGAATTAGGAATCCAGGCACGGAAATATCTGCTAGCCTTGAAGAGAGAATCTCTTCCTTAGTCTTGGGGCATGGAGCTCCTTGATGAGGGCTTTTCTTGTACCACATGTAGTAATGGCTGGTCGATTGATGGGAAATCTGAAACTCCCAAATGATACTACATGGGTCTGGGGCAAGCTGTACCTTAGATGAGGAGACACGATACCCGACGAGAAGCGAAGAAATTTTAAAAGGTTCGTAAGAGTATTCACGAGCTGTGAAGAGGGAAGGGCTGCAGAGGAGGAGGTCTTCTACATATTAGTAAAGAGAGTGGATTAGGGAATTTAAGATCTTGAGGTCTGCAGCAATGTCTGACAAAGATATTGGGGGCGTGTTCGAAAACCCTGAGGGAGAGCTGTCAGGTCAACTGTTCGGGAACACCGGGTATCGGATCTGTCCCAATAAGGCAAAAGTGGTCTTGAGAATCTGGGGCTTAGTGTACAGGAAGAAGGCATCCTTAGGTCAATTATTGAGAAAGAATATGGGTGGATAAGGAAGGAATTAGGAAAGAATAGTATAAGGATTTGGGTCACAGGGCGTATAGGCCTGACAGCTCGTGATGAGACGAAGATCTTGGACTAGCCGTAGGACCCGTTGGACTTTTGAACTGCCAATATAGGTGTGTTCTTATACGGAGAATGGGTGGGTCTGAGAAGCAGTTTCGCTAAAAGATCTGAGGATGGATGGGGTGCAGCACCTTGAGGCTCGCGTGGCTGGAAGTGGTTATTGGTTTATTGGGGAAACGTTGGGATCTTTAAGGTAGATTTGTACGGGGTCACACTGCGCAAGGAGGGAGTCTGATGTATCCCAGACTTTGGGGTCCACTAAATACGGCGGGCGACAGGGTAATGAAAGGTTTCTGTGTTGATAGAAAGTTGGGGCGGTTTCTTGCTCGGTTAGGGGGCCCTGAGGCGATCTTATCACTAGGGGGCGGATGGGGGTTTCCCTTTTCAGCATCAGTAGGGGGGGATGAATCAGTGGTCCTTTGAAACGGTAAGAAGAAAAATGGCGGCGAGGAGGACGGAGCAAGACGAACCAGGAAGCATAACTGAGCTAGGCCAGATTTGGAAAAGGGGGGGGGGGGGGAAAACTTGATTGAGGCTGAATTTGGCTAATTTGTCTCTGCATTAGGGGCACAGGACACTGAGGCATACCAGAAATGGTGGTGTGAAGGGATGTGGTGAAGACAGAATATAGCATTAGGAGTCTTGCGGGGGCGAAATAGCATTTCCTTCTACGTTGACAATAAGGGCGATGGTGCTATGGTGGTGGGGCCCCAAAAATCTCCCTCAAGGACTGAGGAGGTGGTCCTGTATTTGCAGGAAATTCACGGAGGCGTCTTCAACAAGGAAGAGTACACCATGGGTTCACTTTAATGCGATTTGTCCATGGTCAGGAGAGGAGCCCCTGGGGCCCTTCAGTCTTCCGTGGCAGTGCCAACAGGTGGGGTTTGTGAATGGATCAGCCCCCCTGTGGGAACTTGGGGCAGTCTATGCCCCAATGGGCCCATCTTGGAACACTTGGGCATGGTGGGCTTAGGGCTTGGGATTAGGGCATTCTCTATGCCAGTGTTCCATCTTTCCGCACCCTAAAGCAAGGCCCTAGGGGTTCCTCCTAGTGGTGGACTTACATGCACCCTTTTCTTGAGGCCTGTGCGTCAGGGATCCCTAAGGGCCTGAGCTAACATTTGAAACCTTGATCGCTCAGCTTTTCCTGCTTTAGAACCTGCGAGTTCAGCGTCTTCTTCACGGTTATTGTAGGACATTTAAAAGCCGTGACCAAAATCCTCAGTCTCGGGAGGTCACAGGGCCCATTCTAATTTCCTCTAAAACTTAGCTCGAATGTCGGGGGGTAGCTCTGAGAACAGGAAAATATGTCATAAGGACTTGATGGGCCCCCCTGGAACTCAGGATCTAAGTTTGTGTATTTTGGGAGGCCTTCGTGAGCCGATCTAAAAATTCAGAGGGGGTCTCTTCTCTCTTTTGAATAATGTTCTGTTGCTTATCAAAATTAAGGTTTCTGTGCGCTCGTTTTCAGGACCTACGTGTATTGTATATAACGTTAAATACTGGTCCCCTAAGACCACGTCCCCTGGGGCATTGTTAAATCCCGTGCGGGTCTCTGTCTGGCACGCCTCAGGACCTATGGGAAATTTGGGTTAATACTGTGAGGTCTTCATCTGCATTATGCTTCTGGCTTGCTCCCAGACTCGGCCTATGCTCTTAGACAGTATGTATTTGACAAAATAAAGTATGCGTCATGAAATGTAAGGCGATCTGCTTGAGTGACCAATGGTATTCTTTTATGTACGTCGTAGGGTCTGTTGTAAAGGAACCCAATGCGGAACTCATTTGGGAAAGATCAGACATGGAGAACTGGGATATGGACCCGTAAAACCCTCGGTCCCAGCTAACCTCCCTTAACGCCATGCGAATATCTGAGCTGTGTTTTCTCGCGAAGCGCGTCATAGAGGACTCTGAACGGTGGAGGGCGGTAGTGTGTGTGGCGGTGTCTGGGAGGATGAGTGCTGGAGCGGCTGGGTCCGGGAGTTTACGGGAGACGCTGGGGAGAAACACGGGCTATGCAATGGTTCTCCCTGCACCGCCGCTGGAGCCGTTGGGGAAAGAACGAGGAGGGGGCCAGAGCCTGGGGCAGCGCGTCTGGTAAGAGCAGAGTCTCAGGATCTGAGGGAGTACGGACTGGAGTCTGGGACTGAAGGCAGCGCACTCGGCTACGGCTGCTGCATGGCTGGCGAGGGCGGTGGAGCTGTGCGGAAGGATGACTCGGAATCCGAGCGCCGGGAGCTGAGGTGGGCGTGGATAACGGGGGAAGCAGCGCAGAGCTGGGAACTGGATTGAGAGGGTGGGGGGTAACCGGCTGGAGAATGCACCGGGAATTGACGTGGACAGAGAAGGCGGGGTCTACAGAGGGGGGTGGGTTCTGACGGCGCGGAAGGCGGGTGCGGGGCGAAGGATGAAGCAAAGGAGGGGAGGATCTAAGCTCGGAAGTCCGCCAATTGCAAAATCTAAAGCCTGAGTTGGGGCGGGGAAACGTTCTGGAGCTAACCTCCGAGGCTGCCGGTACGGGGGACGTGAGCTCCGAATCCCGGATCGAAATCGGGGCAATGGAAGATGGGGGGGAATCGGGAAGCCTATGGACGAGCAATGCCATTTCGGGGGATTGCACCTGGTGCACTAATGAAGGATTTGAATGTAGGGAGGAAGTAAGGCATAGACATTCTGCAATTCTATCCATCTCTTTGTTTGGTTGACATAAGCTGGGAGAGTTCCCGTTAAAAGCCGGCGAATCCAGGGATCATGGACTCTGGCACACTTATTGGATAGGGGTAAGAAGGCCAAATTTTTTGTACATTGCTTTATTAATTTGTTTTTGTTTAATTTGGGGTTTTAAGCCTAAAGTGCCTTGAATTCTTAGGATGACAGTTGAGAGGCGTGTTCGGGCTGGAGGCAGATAGGGAAGTTCCCATATTTCCCGTTAAAGGGGTGGAGGCTGATGCAAATACTATGGAAGGCGTCCTTTTAAAGTATGTATCAGAGTAAAATCCAAGTCGCTGCCATCGTCACCAGGTATTGAAACGAGCCTTGGGACATCTATCACCTTCCGTCCCGGACGGGCCAGGTTTAAAGATGCCAGGA
>JAKELJ010000660.1:0-18651 GCA_025594165.1 Tamias sibiricus
AATTATTTCACAGTTGGCTTAAATCGCTTTTCTTGTGTGTTTGAAACTCTTTTGCTACCTACGATTCAGCTTTGAGATACTTGAAGAAGGACAGAAGCACAGTGTGCCTCTTGTGAACTGAATCTGAAAGTGTTGTTCTGCTATTTTGAAAGTTCTAGGCATTAAACATTTAAGATTTAACAACTCACAGGCCGTTTTCAGGCAATTTTCGCTCATAATCAGGGTATGACATACAATTAGTCTTGTAAACAAAAACACCCTTTGATGTTGGTAGAAGACCCAAATTTGAGGGAGTCCTTGAGGGGCACATGAGAGAATCCATTTTTTTCAGATGTTTTATTGAAGATACACAAAGAATCCTCGTTGCCCAGAAGCTAAGAAACATGGAATTATTTCCAGTTCGCTAAAACGCTTTTATGTGAGTTTGAAACTATTCTTTTGCTACCTAGTTAATTCAAGCCTTTGAGATACCTTGAACCAGGACAGAAGACACATGTGTGCTCTTGTGATCTGAAGTGCTCTTGTTCTGCATTAACAATGATTTCTCGACATTAACCATTGAGAGAATTTAATACTACTAGGGGTTTTCAGTGAGTGAAATTTCGCCTATTCTGGGTTAAACAATCACACATAGGCTTCTAAACAAAAAACCGTCATGATTGATGGTGCAGTATTGACCAAAATATGGAGGAAGCCCATCGGGGGGCACAACGAAGAGAGATTCATTTTGTCATTGTTTCAATGAAATACCACAATGCCAACCTAGTACCCAGAAGTAAGAACATGGAATGTTATAAAGTGGGCTTTCTAAAACGCTTTCCTGTGAGTTTGAAACTCTTTTGCTTACCTGGTGATTCAGCTTTAAGATACTTGAACCAGGGACAGAAGGCACAGTGTGCTCTTGTGAAACTAAAGTGTTGTTATCAAATTTTTTAAAGTTTCTAGCATTAACCAATTAAGAATTAAAACTCACAGGGGTTTTTACAGGGCTTTTTTAGCCATAATCAGGCGTAATACATACAATAGACGGTAAAACATAACACCCTTGTTGGTTGCATGACCAAACTTGGGGATGGCCTTGAGGGGCACAGTGAGAGAATCATTTTTTCAGAGGTTTCATTGAAAATACACAAAGAAACCTAGTGCCCAGTGAAGCTAAAGAAACATGGAATTATTTCAGTTGGCTAAAAAACGCTTTTTCTGTGAGTTTGAAACTCTTTTTGCTACCTAGTGATTCAGCTTTGAGATACTTTGAACCAGGGACAGGAAGCACAGTGTGCTCTTGTGATCTGAAGTGGTTTTCTGCATTTTCAAAGTTCTAGCATTAACCATTGAGGAATTAAAATACAGGCGTTTTCGGGTGAAATTGCGCCCTAATCCAGGGTAACATCCAATAGGCTGCTAAACAAAAAATACCCCGTGATGGTGGATTGACCAATTTGTGGGGAGCATGAGGGGCACAAGAGAGAATCATTTTGTCAGAGTTTCATTTCGAAATACCACAACAGAAACCTAGATTATCCCAAAAGCTAAGAAAACATGGAAAATTATTTCCAGTTGGCTAAAAACGCTTTTTTTTTTCTGTGAGTTTTTGAATTCTCTTTGCTACCTAGGTGATTCAGCTTTGAGATACTTGAACAGGTCAGACAAGGCACAGTGTGCTCTTGTGAACTGAAGTGTTGTTTCTGCATTTTTCAAAGTTCTAGCTTTAACCATTTAAGAATTATTACTCCACAGGCGTTTTCAGGCGATTTTCGCCTAATCAGGGTTACATCCAATAGACTGTAAACAAAAAACACCCTTGATGGAGGGATGACCAAACTTGGGGAGCCTTGAGGGGGCACATGAGAGAATCATTTTTTCAGAGTTTCATTGAAATACACAAAAGAACCTAGTGCCCAGAAGCTAAGAAACATGGAATTATTTCCAGTTCTCTAAAACGCTTTTCTGTGAGATTGAAACTCTTTTGTTTACCTAGTGATTCAGCTTGAGATACTTGAACCAGGAAGAAGCACAGTGTGCTCTTGTGATCTGAAGTGCTTTTTCTGCATTTTCAAAGTTCTAGCATTAAAAACCATTGAGGAATTAAACTACAGGCGTTTTCAGTGAAATTTGCCTAATCAGGGTAAACATCCAATTAGGCTCTAAACAAAAAACCCGTGATGGTGGGATTGACCAAATTTGGGGAGCCATGAGGGGCACAAGAGAGAATCATTTTGTCAGAGTTTCATTGAAATACACAAAGAAACCTAGTGCCCCAGAAGATAAGAAACATGGAATTATTTCCCAGTTGGCTAAAAACGCTTTTCTGTGAGTTTGAAACGTCTTTTGCTACCTAGTGATTCAGCTTTGAGATACTTGAACCAGGACAGAAGCACAGTGTGCTCTTGTGATCTGAAGTGTTTGTTCTGCATTTTTCAAAGTTCTAGCATTAAGCCATTTAGGAATTGAAAAACTCACAGGAGTTTTCAGTGCAAATTCGCCTAATCAGGGTAAACATCCAATAGGCTCTAAACAAAAAAAACCCCGTGATGGTGGATTGACCAAATTTGGGGAGCCATGAGGGGCACAAGAGAGAATCATTTTGTCAGAAGTTTCATTGAAATACACAAAGAAACCTAGTACCCCAGAAGCTAAGAAAACATGGAATTATTTCCAGTTGGCTAAACGCTTTTCTGTGAGTTTGAAACTCTTTTGCTACCTAGTTGATTCAGCTTTGAGTTACTTGAACCTGGACAGAAGCACAGTGTGCTCTTGTGAATCTAAAGTGCTGGGTTTCTGCATTTTTAAAGTTCTAGCATTAACCATTGAGGAATTAAACTCACAGGCGTTTTCCAGTGAAAAATTCGCCTAATCAGGGTAAACATCCAATAGACTGGTAAACAAAAAACCCTGTGATGGTGGGATGACCAAATTTTGGTTGAGCCCATGAGGGGCACTTGAGGTGAGAATTCATTTTTTCAGAGTTTCATTGAAATACACAAAAGAAACCTAGTACCCCAGAAGCTAAGAAACATGGAATTATTTTCCAGTTCTCTAAAACGCTTTTCTGTGAGTTTGTAACTTTTTTTGCTACTCTAGTGATTCAGCTTTGAGATACTTGAAACCAGGAAATAGGGGAAGGCACAGTGTGCTCTTGTGATCTGAAGTGCCTTTTCTGCATTTTCCAAAGTCTAGCATTAAACCATTGAGGAATTAAACTAACAGGCCTGTTTTCAGGTGCTAAATTCGCCTAATCAGGGTAAAACATTCCAATAGGCTCTAAACAAAAACCCGTGATGGTGGGATTGACCAAATTTGGGGAGCCTTTAAAGGGGAGTGATGTGGGCACCAAGAGAGAATCATTTTGTCAGAGTTTCATTGAAATACACAAGAAACCTAGTACCCACAAGCTATGAAACATGGAATGCATTTCCAGTTGGCTCTAAAACGCTTTTCTGTGAGTTTGAAACTCTTTTGCTACCTAGTGATTCAGCTTTGAGATACTCTGAACCTGGAGAGAAGCACACGTGCGCTCTTGTGATACTAAAGTGTTTGTTCTTGCATTTTCAAAGTTCTAGCATTAACCATTGAAGAATTAAACACTCAGGCCGTTTTCAGGCATTTTTCGCCCTAATCAGGGGTAAACATCCAATAGACTGTAAAACAAAAACAACCCTTGATGGGTGGGATAATGACCAAAAGTTGGGGAGCCTTGAGGGGCACATGAGTGAATCATTTTTTCAGAGTTTCATTGAAATACACAAAGAAACCTAGTGCCCAGAAGCTAAGAAACATGGAATTATTTCAGTTTCTAAAACGCTTTTTCTGTGAGTTTGAAAACTCTTTTGCTTACCTAGTGATTCAGCTTTGAGATACTTGAACCAGGAGAGAAGCAACAGTGTGCTCTCTGTGAACTAAAGTGTTGTTCTGCGTTCTTTTAAAGTTCTAGCATTATCAAATTAAGATTAAACTCACCGGCGTTTTCAGGCAATTTTCGCCTAATCAGGGTAAACATCCAATAGACTGATAAACAAAAACCCTTGTTGGTGGGATGACACAAACTTGGGGAGCTTTTGAGGGGACAGATGAGGGAATCATTTTTAAGAGTTTCATTGAGATACATAAAGAAACATAGTGACCCAGTAAGCTAAGAAAACTATGGAATTATTTCCAGTTCGCTCCTAATTTGCTTTTCTCGTGAGTTTGAAAACTCTTTTGTTACCTAGTGATTCAGCTTTGAGATACTTGAACCATGAAAGAAGCACACGTGAGCTCTCATTGTGATCTGAAGTGCTTTTCTCCTTTTTCAAAAGTTCTAGCATTAACCATCGGAGGGAATTAAACTAACAGGCGTTTTCAGTGAAATTTCGCCTAATCAGGGTAAACATCCAATAGGCTATTAAACAAAAAACCCCCGTGAGCGTGGGATGACCAAATTTGGGGAGCATTGAGACCAGGGCACAAGAGAGAATCATTTTGTCAGTAGTTTCATTGAAATACACAAAGAAAACCTAGTACCAGAAGCTAAAGAAACTATGTGGTTTATTATTTCCAGTTGGCTAAACGCTTTTCTGTGAGTTTGAAACTCTTTGCTATCTAGCTGATTCAGCTTTGAGATACTTGAACCATGGGGACAGAAGCACAGTGTGCTCTTGTGAACTAAAAGTGTTGTTCTGCATGTTTGAAAGTTCTAGCAATTAACCATTTAGAATTAAAAACTCACAGGCGTTTTCAGGCATTTTAGCCTAATCAGGGGGTAAAACATCCAATAGACTGTAATACCAAAACACCCTTTTTAATGGGATGACCAAACTTGGGAGTGCCTTGAGGGCACATGAGAGAATCATTTCTTCAGAGTTTCATTGAAATACACAAAGAACCTAGTGCCCAGAAGCTAAGAAAATAGAATTATTTCCAGTTGGCTCCTAATCGCTTTTCTGTGAGTTTGAAACTCTTTTGCTATCATAGTGATTCAGCATTGAGAGAATACGTGAACCAGGACAGGAGCACAGTGTGCTCTTGTCAGTGATCTGAAGTGCTTTTCTGCATTTTCAAAGTTCTAGCATTAACCATTGAGGAATTAATATAACTAGGCGTTTTCAGTGAAATTCGCCTAATCAGGGTAAACATCCAATAGGTTCTAAACAAAAAAACCCCGTGATGGTGGGATGACCAAAATTTGGGGAAGCCATGAGGGGGACAAAAAGAGGAATATTTTTTTTTTTTGTCAGAGTTTCATTGAAATACACAAAGAAAACTAGTACCCACAAGATAAGAAACATGGAATTTATTTCCAGTTGGCTAAATGCTTTTCTGTGAGTTTGAAACTCTTTTGCTACCTAGAGATTCAGCTTTTGAGATACTTTGAACCAGGAGTGAAGCACAGTGTGCTCTTGTGAACTAAAGTGTTGTTCTGCAGTTTTTAAATTCCAGCATTAAACATTTAAGAATTAAACTTCACAGGCGTATTTCAGCCATTTTCGCCTAATGGGTAAACATCAATAGACTGTAAACAAAACACCTTGATGTTGGGATGACCAAACTTGGGGACTCCTTGAGGGGCACATGAGAGAATCATTTTTTCCAGAGTTTCAGTGATGAAATACACAATAGAACCTAGTGCCCAGAAGCTATGAAAAACATGGATATGATTTACAGTTCGCTAAAACGCTTTTCTGTGAATTTGAAAACTCTTTTGCTACCTAGTCATTCAGCTTTTGAGATACTTGAACTAGGACATGATGATCCACAGTGTGCTCTTGTGATCTGAATTGCTTTTCTGCATTTTCAAAGTTCTAGCATTAACCATTGAGGAATTAAACTAACAGGCATTTCAAGTGAAATCTCGCCTAATCAGGGTTAAACATCCAATAAGGCTCTAAACAAAAAACCCGTGATGGGTGGATTGACCAAATTTGTTAAGCCATGAGGGGCACAAGAGAGAATCATTTTGTCAGCCGTTTCATTGAAATCACACAAAGAAACCTAATTACCCAGAAGCTAAGAAACATGGAAGTATTTCCAGTTGGCTAAAACGCTTTCTTGTGAGTTTGAAACTCTTTTGGATATCTAGTGATTCAGCTTTGAGTATACTTGAAACAGGACAGAAGCACAGTGTGCTCTTGTGAACTAAAGTGTTGATCTGCCTTTTTAAAGTTCTAGAATTAACCAATTTAAGAATTAAACTCACAGGCGTTTTCAGGCCAATTTTCGCCTAATCAGGGTAAACATCCAATAGACTGTAAACAAAAAACCCTGATGGTGGATTGACCAAACTATGGGGACGTCTTGAGGGGCACCGATGATTCGCGAATCATTTTTTCAGAGTTTCATTGAAATACACATAAGAAATCCTAGTGGCCCAGAAGCTAAGAAACATTGGAATTATTTCCACTTCCCTTAAACGCTTTTCTGTGAGTTTGAAACTCTTTTGTTACCTATAGTAGATTCTGAGGCTTGTTAAAAAGATACTTGAACAGGAAGAAGCACAGTGTGCTCCTTGTGATCTGAAGTGCTTTTCTGCATTTTCAAAGTTCTAGCATTAACCATTGAGGAATTATACCTATAACAAGCGTTTTCAGTTGCTAATTCGCCTAATCATGGTAAACATCCCAATAGGCTCTAAACAAAACAACCGAGATGATGGTGGGGGATGACCAAATTTGGGGAGCCATAAGGGGCACAAGAGGAGAATCATTTTGTCAGAGTTTCATTGAAATACACAAAGAAAACTAGTACCCACAAGCTAAGAAACATTGGAATTATTCCCAGTTGGCTAAAACGCTTTTCTGTGAGTTTGAAACTTTTTTGCCCTACCTAGTGATTCAGCCTTTGAGATTACTCGAACCAGGAGAGAAGCACAGTGTGCTCTTGTGAACTAAAGTTTTGTTCTGCGTTTTTTTTTTAAAGTATTTTTTTTTTTCTAGCATTAACCATTAAGAATTAAACTCACAGGCGTTTTCAGGCAATTTTCGCCTAATCAGGGTAAACATCCAATAGCCTGTTTAAAAAAAACACCCATTGATGGTGGGATGACCAAACATGGGGAGCCTTGAGGGGGCCCATGTTGAGAATCATTTTTGCAGACTTTCATTGAAATACACAATGAAACCTTAGTGACCAGAAAGCTAAGAAACATGAATTATTTCCAGTTCTGTTAAAACGCTTTTCTGTTGTGAATTTTAAACTCTTTTGTTTTACCTAGTGATTCTGCTTTGAGATATTGAACCAGGAAAGAAGCACAGTGAGCTCTTGTGAACTGAAGTGATTTTCAAGCGCATTTTCCAAAGTTCTAGCATTAACCATTGTGGAATTAAACTAACAGCGTTTTTTTCAGTGCAAATTCGCGTAATCAGGGTCAACATCAATAGGCCTCCTAAACAAAAAACCCGTGATGGTGGGATTATGACCAAATTTGTTGAGCCCTTGAGGGGCACAAGAGAGAGAATCATTTTGTCAGAGTTTCATTGAATCTACACAAAGAAAAAACCTAGTAGTACCCAGAAGCTAAGAAACATGGATTATTTCCAGTAGTTGGCTAAAATCGGCTTTTCTGTGAGCTTTGAAAACTCTTTTGCTACCTGAGCGATTCAGCTTTGAGATACTTGAACCAGGAGAGAAGCACAGTGTGCTCTTGTGATCTGAAGTGCTTTTCTGATTTTTAAAGTTCTAGCATTAACCATTTAAGGAATTAATCTCACAGGCGTTTTCAGTGAAATTCGCCTAATCAGGGTAAACATCCAATAGGCTCTAAACAAAAAACCGTGATGGTTGGCATTGACCAAACCTTGGGGAGCCTTGAGGGGCACATTGAGAGAATCATTTTTTCAGAGTTTCATTGAAATACTCAAAAGAAACCTAGTTGCCCAGAAAGATGCTAAGAATACATGGAATGATTTCCAGTTGGCTAAAAACGCTTTTCTGTGAGTTTGAAACTCTTTTTGCTACCTAGTGATTCAGCTTTGAGATACTTGAACCAGGACCAGAAGCACAGTGTGCTCTTGTGAACTAAAGTGTTGTTCTGCATTTTTAAAGTTCTAGCTTTAACCATTAAGAATTTAAAAAACAAATTAAACTCACAGGCGGTTTTCAGGCAGTTTCGCCTAATCAGGGTAAATATCCAATAGGCTCTAACATAAAAACCCCTGATGGTGTGGATTGACCAAACTTGGGGAAAGCCAATGAGGGGCACATGAGAGAATCATTTTGTCAGAGTTTCATTGAAATACACTAAAGAAAACCTAGTGCCCAGGAAGCTAAGAAAAACATGGAATGATTTCCAGTTTGGCTAAAACGCTTTTCTGTGAGTTTGAAACTCTTTTGCTTTACCTAGTGATTCAGCTTTGAGATACTTGAACCAGGACAGAAGCACAGTGTGCTCTCTTGTGATCTAAAGTGCTTGTTTCTGCATTTTTTAAGTTCTAGCATTAACCATTGAGGAATTAAAACTAAACAGGCGGTTTTCAGGCAATATTCGCCTAATCAGGGTAAACATCCAAAAGACTCTAAACATAAAAAACTCGTGATGGTGGGATGACCAAATTTGAGGGAGCCATGAGGGGCACAATGAGAGAATCATTTTGTCAGAGTTTCATTGAAAATACACAAAGAAACCTAGTACCCAGAAGCTAAGAAACATGGAATTATTTCCAGTTGGCTAAAACGCTTTTCTGTGAGTTTGAAACTCTTTTGCTACCTAGGGGGTTGTGATTCAGCTTTGAGATACTTGAACCAGGACACGAAGCACAGTGTGCTCTTGTGATCTAAAGTGTTGGTTCTGCATGTTTTCAAAGTTCTAGCATTAACCATTTAGAATTAAACTCACAGGCGCGGGTTTTCAGGCATGAAATTCGCCTAATCAGGGTAAACATCCAATAGGCTCTAAACAAAAAACCGTGATGGTGGGGATATGACCAAACTTGGGGAGCCATGAGGGGCAAGCTGAGAGAATTCAATTTTTTCAGAGTTTCATTGGAAATACACAAAGAAACCTAGTACCCACAAGCTAAGAACATGGAATTATTTCCCAGTTGGCTGAAAAACGCCTTTTCTAGGTGAGTTTGAAACTCTTTGCTACCTAGTGGTGGTCAGCTTTGAGATACTGGAACCAGGAGAGACACGCACCTAGTGGTGATGCCTCTTGTTGAACTAAAGTGTTGTTCTGTCGCGGTTTTTTTCTAAGTTCTAGGCATTAACCATTGTAAGAATTAAACTCACAGGCGGTTTTCAGGAATTTCGCCTATCAGGGGTAAACATCCAATTGACTGTAAACAAAACACCCGTTGATGGTTGGGGATGACCAAAATTTGGGGAGCCTTGAGGGGCACAATGAGAGAATCATTTTCTTCAGAGTTTCATTGAAATACACAAAGAAAACCTAATGGGCCCAGAAGCTAAGAAACATGGAATAATTTCCAGTTCGCTAAAATCGCTTTCTGTGAGTTTGAAAATCTTTTGCTACCTAGTGATTCAGCTTTGAGATACTTGAACCAGGGAGACAGAAGCACACGTGTGCTTTGTGATCTGAAGTGCTTTTCTGCTTTTTCAAAGTTCTAGCATTACCCATTGAGGAATTAAACTAACAGGCATGTTTTCAGTGAAAATTGCGCCTAATCAGGGTAAACATTCCAATAGGCTCTAAACAAAAAAACCCGTGATGGTGGATGACCAAATTTGGGGAGCCAATGAGGGCACAAAGAGAGAGAATCATTTTGTCAGAGTTTCATTGAAATACACAAAAGAAACCTAGTACCAGAAGCTAAGAAACATGGAATGTATTTTCCAGTTGGCTTAAAACGCTTTTCTGTGAGTTTGAAACTCTTTTGCTACCTAGTGATTCAGCTTTGAGATACTTGAACCCAGGACAGAAGCACAGTGTGCTCTTGTGAACTAAAGTGTTGTTCTGCGTTTTTTTTAAAGTTCTAGCATTAACCATTTTTTAAGAATTAAACCTCAACAGGCGTTTTCAGGCATTTTTCGCCTAATCAGTGGTAAACATCCAATAGACTGTAAACCAAACACCTTGATGGTGGGTATGACCAAACTTGGGGAGCCTTGAGGGGCACATGAGAGAATCATTTTTTCAGAGTTTCATTTGAAATACACAAAGAAACCTAGTGCCCAGAAGCTAAGAAACATGGAATTATTTCCAGTTCGGTTAAAACGCTTTTGACGAGTGTCTGGCGGTGAGTTTTGAAACTCTTTTGCTACCTAGTGGATTCAGCTTTGAGATACTTGAACCAGGACAGAAGCACCAGTGTGCTCTTGTGATATGAAGTGCTTTTCTGCATTTTCAAAGTTCTAGCATTAACCATTGAGGAATTTAAACTACAGGCGTTTTCAGTGAAATTGCGCCTAATCAGGGTAAACATCCAATAGGCTCTAAACAAAAAACCGTGATGGTGTGGGTGACCAAATTTGGGGAGCCATGAGGGGCACAAGAGAGAATCATTTTTGTCAGAGTTTCATTGAAATACACAAAGAAACTATTACCCAGAAGCTAAGATAACATGGAATATTTTCCAGTTGGCCTTAAAACGATTTTCTGTGAGTTTGAAAATTCTTTTTGCTACCTTAGTGATTCAGCTTTGAGATACTTGATCCAGGACAGAAGCCACAGTGTGCTCTTCGTGAACTGAATGTGTTGTTCTGCATTTTTAAAGTTTCTAGGCATTAACCATTTAATAGGAATTAATCTCACAGGCGGTTTTCAGGCATTTTTCGGGCTCTAATCAGGGTAAACATCCAATATAGGACTCTAAACAGAAACACACGTGATGGCTGCAAATGACCAAACTTGGTGGAGAGCCCTGGAGGGGCACATGAGGGGAGAATCATTGTTTTCATAGTTTCATTGAAATACACAAAAAAAAACCGAGTTCCCAGAAAGCTAAGAAACATGAGGAATAATGTTCCCAAGCTGGCTTCTTAAAACACTTTTTCTGGTGAGTTTTTTGCAATTCTTTTGCATACCTAGAGATGCAGTCTTGGGGATACTTGAATCCAGGAAGTGAAGCACCAGTGTGCTCATGTGAACTCTAAAGTGTTTGTTCGGCATTTTCAAACGTTTCTAGCCAGTTAAACCATTTTAAGAACTTATTTCTCACAGGCGTTTTCAGTGCATTTTCGACCTAATCAGGGGTGAACTATCCAATAGGCACTGGTAAACAAATCAACCTTGATGGTGGGATCGATGACCCAACTTGGTGGGAGTGATGAGGGGCACCTGATGTGAATCATTTTAGTCAGAGGGGCAGTGAAATAAACAAAGGGAACCGTAGTGCCCAGAAGATAAGGAAACATGGAATCTATTTCCTGTTAGCTATAATACGCTTTCTGTGTGTTTGAAACTCTGTTGGTTACCTAGATGTGAGGCTGCCTGGGAGAGACTTGGATATACCTGGATAGAGCTCAGGGTGCGCTGGGGGTGAATTGATCTGCACAGGGTCGGTCGGGGATTTGGGAGGAGTCGCATGGTTCAGCCCCCACCCCAAACAGTTCTAGCATTAACCATTGTAGGAATTATACTGTAATCTAGGCGATTTTCCAGTGAAAAATTCGGCCCTTATTCAGGGTTGAAACATCCATAAGGCTCCCATAAACAAAAAAAATAAACCCGTGACGGGTGGGCCAGGATCGACCAAATTTGGGGCAGCCATGAGGGGCCCTACATGACGCGTGAATCTGTTTTGTCAGCCGGTTTCATTGAAAATACACAAAGAAATCTAGTACCCCAGGAAGCTAAGATACATGGTAATTATTTTCCAGTTGAGCCACCCGTCGGAAAATCGCGTGTTCTGTGAGTTTGGAAAACTCTTTTGACTACCTAGTGGGTTTGGGTGATGAAGCTTTCGACGACCGCCACGTACTTGAACCTAGGACAGGTAGTGTGCACTGTGTGCGCGTGTGAAACTATGTGATCTGGGTCGGACCACATTGTTAAGTATCTCAGCAAAGTATCATGATAACCATTTAAGAATTAATAATTATAAAATTCACAGGGCGTTTTCAGTGCATTTTTCGCCTTAATCAGGGGTTAGAACAATCCAATTAGACTGTAAACAAAAACACCTTTGATGGTGGGGATGATGATATGACCAAACTTGGGGAGGGAGCCATGAGGGGCAACAAGAGGGGAGACATCATTTTTGTCCAGAGTTGTCATTGATAAGACACAAAGAAAACCTTAGTGCCCTAGATAGCTGATGAAAACCCCCCATGGATTTTATTTCCAGTTCGCTGTTTTTAAAAACGCTTTTCTTGTGAGTTTGACTACTCTTTTGTTACCCTAGTGATTTCAAGCCTTTGAGATACTTGAACACTGGAAGGAGAAGCACCAGTCGTGCTCTTGTATGAACTAAAAGTGTTGTTCATGCGTTTTTAAAGTTCCAGGACTATTAACCATAATTTGTTAAGATATTAATACCTCACAGGCGTTGTTTTCAGGCATTTTTCGCCCTAATGAGGGTGACTCAGCCAATAGACTGTAAACAAAAAACACCCTTTATGTTTGAAGGATGCCCGTGAACTTGGGGAACCTGAGGGAGCAAAAAAGTGAATCATTTGTCTTACAGAGTTTCTTTGTTAATACACAAAGAGAAAGAAACTAGTGCCCCAGATAGCTAAGGAACATGGGAAATAATTTCCCAGTGGGTTTCTTTTTCTTAAAACGCTTTTTCTGTGAATTTGAAACTCTTTTCGTTACCTTGTGATTTCAGCTTTTGGAGATACTTGAGACCAGGGAACAGAAATCACATGTGTGCTCTTGTGATCTCCAAGCTGCTTTTCCTGCCATTTTCAAAGTTCTAGCATTTAACCATTGTTGAGGAGATAAACACTACACAGGCGTTTTCAGTGAAATTCGGCCTAATCAGGGTGCTGTTACAACATTCCAATAGGCTCTAAA
This sequence comes from Tamias sibiricus, assembly GCA_025594165.1. Lineage (NCBI taxonomy): Eukaryota > Metazoa > Chordata > Mammalia > Rodentia > Sciuridae > Tamias > Tamias sibiricus. The sequence continues at coordinate 12,887 of JAKELJ010000660.1, forward strand.
GAAAAAACCCGAGTGATCTTGGGTTTGACCTAATGTGTTGGGGAGCCATGACGGGCCCAAAGAGGAGAATCATTGCTTGGTCAGCGTTTCACTTGAAATGACAAATAAGGAAATCTAATTACCCTGAAGATAAGTAAAGAGGGAAATTATTTCCCAGTTGGCTTTTCTCTTTTTTGCCTAAAACGCTTTTTTCTGTTGATTTTGAAATTCTGTTTTGTCTATCTAGTGATTCAGCTTTGCAAGAGGATACTTGATAACAGGACAGTAGCACAGTCGTGCTCTTAGTTGATCCTTAAGTGTTGTTCCTGCCCATTTCTAAAGGTCTATCATTAAACCATTTAAGAATTAATTTTCACAGGCGGTTTTCAGGCATTTTTCGCCCCTAATTCAGGGGTAGGTAAACATTCATTAGACTGTGAACCATAACACCCCTTGACTGGTGGGATGGCCAAATTTGGGGAGCCATTGAGGGGCACAAGGAGAGAAACATTTTGATCAGAGTTTCATTGAAATACACAAGAGAAACAGGAGACCTAGTTCAAGATAGCCTAAGAGAAAACTTCTGGAATTATTTCCGCTGTTGGCTTCTCTAAACAAGCGTTTACTGTGTGAAGTCGGAGGAAACACCTTTGGTTACCTAGGAGATGCAGAGCTTTGAGTTACGTGAAAACCAGGATAAAGAGGATGCACAGTGTGCTCTTGTGAAACTGAATGTGATGCTCGGCGTTTTTGATAGTTCTAGCATTTAAACCATTTGAGGAATGTATACGCACAAGCGTTTTCAGTGCAGTTTCGCCCTAATCAGGGTGTCGTGTTAAACATCCAATAAAGGATCTGTAACAAACACACCCGAGGAGATGGTGGGATGACCAAAACTTGGGGCGAGCCTTTAACGGGGCACATGGGAGAGAATCCTTTTTTTCAGTGTTGTTTACATTGTAATTACACAAGAGAAACCTGGAGTTGCCCTTAAGCTCAAGAAACATGGATTGATTTTCCTAGTTGGCCTAAAAAACACTTTTCTGTGAGTTTGATACTCTTTTTGCTACCTTGAGATTCAGCTTTGAGAAGATACTCGAATCAGGATGAGATTGCCACCAGTCGTGTGCTCTTGTGAACTATAAGTTTTTTTTTGCCGTGGCTTGGTATATAGTGATGCTAGCATTAACCATTTAAGAATTAAGAAAATTCTCACTCATCCCCCCCTCAGGCGTGCTGGTGTTCAGGCATTCATTTTCGCCTATATTCTAGGGTTATATCATCCTTAGGCTGTAAACAGAAAACACCCGTGAGGGTGGGGATTGACGAAACATGGGCAGCCCTTGACGTCGCCCAATGAGGAGAATCATTTTTGCAGAGTTTCATTGAATTTCTCAAAAGAAAACCATGGTTACCCAGAAGGCTAAGAAACCATTGGATTCTATTTCCAGTTGGCTCTATAAACACTTTTCTTGTGAGAAATTTGAAATTCTTTTGCTACCCCTAGAGTTTCAGCTTTGAGATACGTGTAACCAAGCGACAGAACGCACAGTGTTTGCGCTTGTGATCTGGAAGTGGCATTTGCCTGCAGTTGTGATAAGTGCGTAGCAATCTATAACCATTGTTAAGAATTAAACTCATCAGGCCGTTTTCAGTGCACATTTTCGCCGTTAATTCTGGGTTCAACATCCAATAGGCTCATTAAACAAGAAAACCACCGTGATGGGGGTTGTTGGTTGTTGAGGAAGACCAAATCTTGTGTGGGGAGGCCTTGAGGGGCACCATGGTGAGAGCAGTCCATTTTTTTCCAGTGGTTGCATTGAAATATCACAAAAGAAAAACCTAGGTACCCAGAAGCTAAGATAAAACTTGGGATTTGATTGCCAGGTGGCCCGAAGATATTAATCGGCTTTGCGGGGGAGTGGGATACTGAAATCCTTTGGGCTTCCTAGTGATTTCAGCTTTGAGTGATACTTGGAACCCAGGACTGAGAATGAACTGTGTGCTCCGTCTGTGATCTGAACTATGCTCGTCGGCTGTTATGCATTGGGACATAAGTCTCAGCATGGTAACCATTGCCCCTTAGGAATTAATCTCAACTACAGGCGAGATTTCAGTGCAAATTCGCCTAATCTGGCCAGGGTAAACATCCAATCGGCTCGTAAACAAAACACCCGTGTGGGTGGGTATGACCAAACTACATTGGGGGAATGCCTTTGAGTGGCACATGTCGAGCGAATTCATTTCTTGTCAGAGTTTCTTTGAACTAACACATAGGAAACCTTAGTACCCAGAAGCTAATGAAAAACATGGAGAAATTAGTGCCAGTTCGCTAATAAACGCTTTGTCTGCTGAGGTTGAAAAATCTGTTCGGCTACATAGTGCTTCAGCTTTTGGATACTTGAACCAGGAGAGAAGCACAGCCGCAATGTGCTTCTTGTGAACTAAAGTGTTGTTCTGCGTTTTTTTAAAGTTCTAGCATTAAAACAATTATTAAGAATTTAAACTCCAGGCGTTTTCAGCATTTTTCGCCTCAATCAGGGTAAACATCATTAAGACTGTAAAGAAAACACCTTGATGGTGGGCATGACCAAACTTGTAGAGCCATGAGGGGCACACAAGAGAGAATCATTTTTGTTCAGTGTTTCATTGAATTACACCAAAAGAAAAACTGAGTACCCAGAAGCTAAGAAACTTGGGATTATTTCCAGTTGGTTTAATCGGCTTTTTCTGTGGAGTTTGAAATCTCTTTTGCTTACCTAGTGGGTGATTTCAGCTTTGTGATACTTTGAAACCAGGATGAGAATGCACACGTGTGCGCTTGTGATCTGAAGTGACTTTTCTTGCATTTACAAAGTCTATAGCATTAACCAGTGAGAATTGAAACTACAGGTGAGATTTCATGTGAATTTCGCCTTAATCAGGGTCAACATCCAATCGGCTCCAAACAAAAACCCCGTGATGGTGTGGATTTTTTTTAGACAATGTGGGGGTATGCCATGAGTGGCACAAGAGCGAATCATTCTTGTCTGAGTTTCTTTGAAATACTACAAGGAAACCTAGTACCCAGAACGCTAAGAAAACACATGGAGAATTATTGCCAGTTTCTAAAACGCTTTTCTGCTGAGGTTGAAAAATCTTTTGCTACATAGTGCATTCCAGCTTTTGAGATTACATGTGAACCAGGAGAGAAGCACAGCCGCAATGTGCTTCTTGTGAACTAAAGTGTTTGTTCTGCGTTTTTTTTAAGTTCTTTTTTTTTTTAGCATTAAAACAATTATTAAGAATTTAAACTACAGCGCGTTTTCGGCATTTTTCGCCTCAATCAGGGTTAAACATCATTAAGACTGTAATGAAAACACCCTTGATGGTGGGCATGACCAAACTTGGGGAGCCTTGAGGGCACATGAGAGAATCATTTTTTCAGAGTTTCATTGAAATTACACACAAAGAAACCTAGTGCCCCAGAAGCTTAAGAAACATGGACATGATTTCCTGTTCGCTTAAAACGTTTTCTGTGAGTTTGAAACTCTTTTGCTACCTAGTCATTCAGCTTTGAGATACTTGAACCACGGACATGGAGCCACAGTGTGCTCTTGTGATCCTGAAGTGCTTTTTCTGCATCTCCAATGTTCTAGCATTAACCATTGAGGATTTAAACTACAGGTGGTTTTCAGTGAAAAAATTGGCTCTCTAATCAGGGGCTAAACATCCAATAGGCGACTCTAAACAAAAAAAATCTGGCGTGATAGGTGGATTTTGACAAAATTTGTTTGAGCCATGAGGGCCAGGCAAAAGAGGAGAATCATTTTGTCAGAGTTTCATTGAAATACACAAAGAAAAACTAGTACCCAGAAGCCTAAGATACATGGGCTTATTTCCAGTTGGGTATAAATCGCTTTTCTGTGAGTTTGAAACTCTCTTTGCTTACTAGTGGATTCAGCATTGAGAAACGTGAAACCAGGACAGGAGCACAGTGTGCTCTTGTGATCTGAAGGTGCTTTTTCGGCATTTTCAAAGTTATAAGCAATTAAATATTAACCAGTGGAGGGAATTAAAAACCTATACAGGGCATTTTCAGTGAAATTTGCCTAATCAGGGGGTAAACATCCAATAGGCTCTAAAACAAAAAACCCGTGATGGTGGGATGACCAAATTTGGGGGACGTTCATGACGGGGCACAAAAGAAAATAATTTTTTATCCAAAAGGGGGGGGGGGGGGGGGGGGGGGGAGTTTCATTTGAAATACACAAAGGATATCCTAGATCCCACAAGCTAAGAATCATGGAATTATTTCCAGTTGGCTCTAAAATGCATTTTTTGTGAGTTTGAAACTCTTTTGATACCGAGAGATTCAGCTTTGGAGATACATCGAAACCAGGAGAGAAAGCACAGTGTGCTCTTGTGAACCTAAAAGTGTTGTTCGGCCTTTTACAACTTTCTAGCATTAAACATTTATGAATTAATCTCACAGGGCGTTTTAAGGAATTTTCGCCTAATCAGGGTAAACATCCACACTAGACTGGTTGTAAACAAAAACACCGTTGATGTTGGGTTGACCAAACTTGGGGAGCCTTGAGGGGCTACATGAGAGAATCATTTTTTCAGAGATTTCATTGACAATATCAAAAAGAAACCTTTAGTGCCCAGAAGCCTATGAAGAAACATGGAATGATTTCCAGGTTCGCTAAAACGCTTTTTCTGTGAGTTTGAAACTCTTTTGCTACCTAGTCATTCAGCTTTGAGATACTTGAACCAGGAAGAAGCACAGTGTGCTCTTGTGATCTGATATGTGCTTTTCTGCATTTTCAAATTTTCTAGCATTAACCATTGGAGGAATTACAATCTACTAACAAGCGTTTTCAGTGAAATTCGGCCTATTCAGGGTTAAACATCCAATAGGCTCTAAACAAAAAACCCGTGATGGTGGATTGACCAAATTTGTTTAAGCCATGAGGGGCACAAGTGTGAATCTTTTGTCAGGGTTCTTTGAATACACAAAGAACCCTAATACCCAGAAGCTAAGAAACATTGGAACTATTTCAGTTGGCTAAAACGCTTTCCTGTGGAGTTTGAAACTCTTTTGCTATCTAGTGATTCCAGCTTTGAGTACTAGAAACAGGACAGAAGCACAGTGTGCTCTTGTGAACTTAAAGTGTTGTTCTGCATTTTTAAAGTTCTAGCATTAACATTTAAGAATTAAACTCACAGGCGTTTTCAGGCATTATTTCGCCTAATCTGGGTAAACATCCAATAGACTGTAATAACATATCACCCTTGATGGTGGGAATGTCCCAACTTGGGGAGTCTTGAGGGGCACAATGATGAGAATCATTTTTTCAGAGTTCATTGAACTACACAAAGAAACCAGTGCCCAGAGCTAAGAAACATGGAATTATTTCCACTTACCTTAAACGGCTTTACTGTTTGTTTGAAACTCTTTTGTTACCTAGTGATTCAGCTCTGAGATACTTGAACCAGGAAAGAGCACAGTGTGACTCTTGTGATACTGGAAGTGCTTTTCTGCATTTTCAAAGTTCTAGCTTTAAACCATTTGAGGAATTCTTTACTAACAAGCGTTTTCTGTGAAATTCGCCTAATCCTGGTAAAACATCAATAGGCTCTTAACAAAAAAACCGAGCAGGTGGGATGACAAATTTGGGAGCCATTGAGGGGCACAAGAGGTATATATTTTGTCAGAGTTTTTTTAAATACACAAAGTAACCTAGTTACCAGAAGCTAAGAAACATGGAATTATTTTCAGTTGTCTAAATCGCTTTTCTGTG
>JAKELJ010000661.1:0-18645 GCA_025594165.1 Tamias sibiricus
AAACAATTTTATCAGAGTTTTCATTAAAACAACAAAGAAACCGTCGTCCCCAAAGCTAAGAAACAGCAATTATATCCCAGTGTTTGTTAAAACGCATTTCTGTGATTTGAAACTTATTTTGCTAACCTAGTGACTCAGCTTTGAGATACTTAACCAATAGAAAGCACAGTGTGCTCGTTGTGAACTATAGTGCTTTTCCTCATTGTCAAAGTCCTAGCATAAATCACAGATGAATTAAAGTAACAGGCGTTTTCATGCAAATACGCCTAATCCGGGTAAACTTCCATCAAGGCTCTTAAACAAAACTCCCGTGATGGAGAAGATGACCAAAATGGGAAGCCATGAGGACACATGAAGAAATCTTTATCAGAGTTTCATTGAAATACACAAAGAAACCTGGTACCCACAAGCCAAAAACATGGAATTATTTTCCAGATGCTAAAACGCTTTTCTGTGAGTTTTTGAAACTCTTTTGCACCTAGTGATTCAACATTGAATATATGAACATGGACTGAAGCCACAGTGTGCTCTTGTGATCTGAAGTGCTTTTCTGCATTTTCAAAGTTCTCTGATTAACCCTTGAAGAATTTAAATACAGGCGTTTTTTCGCAGTGAATATTCGCCTAATCAGTGTAATACATCTCCAATAGGCACTAAACAAAAACTCTCGTGATCGGTGGGATGAGAAATTTGGGACGCTATGAGGGGCAAAGAGAGAATCATTTTGTCAGGAGTTTCAGTGAAATACACAAAGAAACCTCTGTGCCCTGTAGCTAAGAAAAATGGAATTATTTCCGGTTGGCTAAACGATTTTCTGTGAGTTTGAAACTCTTTTGTTCCTAGTGGATTCACGCTTTGAGAAACTGTGAATACTAGAGGAGAAGCACAGCCCGGTGCTCCTTGTGAACTAACGTGTTGTCTGCGTTTTTTTAAAGTTACTAGCATTAACATTTAAGAATCAAACTCACTGGCGTTTTCAGGCAATTTTCGCCTAATGCAGGTACAACATTCCAAGAAGACAGTAAACAAAAACACCCAGGATGATGTGGGATTATCACCAAAAACTTGCAGCAGGCCATGTAGGGAGCTCATTGGAGAGATCATTTTAATCAGAGTTTCATTGAATAGACAGAAAGAAACCTCCTAGTGCCCAGAGAAGCTCAGAAAAAACAGGCAATTATTTCCAGTTTTTCCGATAAAACGCCTTTTCCGTGAGTTTGAAACTGTCTTTTGATACCTCATAGCGGTATATCAGCTTTGAGATACTTGAACCAGGATAGAAGAAGCACGGTGTAGGTCTTGGTTGAACTAAAGGGCATCCTTCTGCATTTTCACAGTCCTTGCATAAACCATTGAAGGAATTAAAAACTAACAAGCGATCATTTCAGTATGCAAATTCCGCATAAATCAGGTAGAATATCCAAAAGGTCTCTATACACAACACCCTGTGATCGTCGGGGATGACCAAATGTTGGTCAAGGCCATAACGGGCTAAAGAGGAGAATCATTGAATCAGACTCAGAGTTTCATTTGGAATACACAAAGAAAATCCTAGTTTGCCAGGAGCTAAGTAAACATTGTGTTATTATTTTGTACTTTTAGACTAAATGCGTCGCTATTTCTTGTTGAGTATGAAACTCTGTTTTGCTGACCAAGCGACTCTCAGTTTTTGATGATAATTGAACTAGGAGAGTGAGCTCTAGGTGTGTTCTGGAGAAGTAGACAGGTGCTTTCCTCCGTTTTCAAAGTCCTAGCATAAACCATTAGATGAATTTAACTACAGGCGTCTCGTTTTTAGTGAACAATTCTGCCTACTAATCAGGGAAAAACATCCAATTGGACTCCTAAGAAAACACACACCGTGATGGTGTGATTGACCAAACACGGGGAGCTCATAAGCGGGCTCAAGAGAGAATCATTTTTGTTCAAAGTTTTTTATTGAATTTACTAAACAGAAATCCTCAGAGCTCAGAGAGCTAAGAAAACTGACGAACTATTTTCTCGTGGCTTATAGAACGCTTTTTTTCTGTAAGTGGTGAACTCTCTTTGCAATCCAAGCAATGAATTCAGCTTTCGTAGCTACCTTGAACCAGGACATTACGCACATTTGGTCCTGCATTGTGAACTAGAAACAGTTGTTTCCTGTGTTTTTCAACAGTTCATAGCATTAATCCATTGCTGGAGTTTGGAATTAACAATCACAAGGCGTTTTTAGTAAAATGTTTGCCTTTGGATAAACAGTGTAAAATCATTTCGATTAGCGGGCTTCAAAAACTAAAACACCCGTGATTTGGTTGTATTGACCTAACTCTGGGGATGCGCCACGAGGGCAGCTTTGATAGAAACAATTAAATCAGAGATTCATGTGAAATACACAAAGAAACCTCGTTCCCACAGAGCTAAGAAAAATGGGCACATTATTTCTAGTTAGGCTCTAAATACTCTTCTCTGTGAGTTTTGAAAACTGATTTGCTACACAAGCGATTCAGCCTTGAGATATCTTGAACCAAGACAGAAGCAGCAGTGTGCCTTCCCTTTGTGAACTGGAAGGTGCTTTACTTCCTGCATTTTCAAAGTTCTTAGCATTAACCATTTATGAATTACAACTCAACTGGCGTTTTCAGGCAAATTCGCCAAATCCAAAATGAACATACATATAGGGTGCTAAAACAAAAAGCACCCTTGATGGTGGGATCGACCAAAATTTTGGGGAGTCCATTGGGGGGCACATGAGCAAGAACCACATTTTGTTCAGAGTTTCATTGAAATACAACAAAGAAACCGCTAGTGCCCCAAGAAGTTAAGAATCCATGGCAATTATATCCCAGTTTGCTTATAAACGCTTTTCTGTGAGTTTGAAACTCTTTTTTGCTACCTAGAGATTCAGCTTTTGAGATAACTTGAACCATGAATAGAAGCACAGTGTGCACTTGTGAACTAAAGTGCTTTCCTGCATATTCACTTTCAATAGCCAATAAATCTATAGATGAATTTAAAGTAGCAGGCGTTTTCAGTGCAAATTCGCGCTAGTCCAGGGTAAACATCCAATAAGGCTCTAAACATAAACTCCCGAGTACCGTGAGAGTTCGAACCAAATTTTGGCGGAGCCCATGAAGGACACAAGAGAGAATCATTTTTATCTGAGTTTCATTGACAATACTCAAAGAAAACCTATTGTACCAGAAAGCTACAGACAACTTGGAATTTATATTTCCAGATGGGTCTTAAAATCGCTTTATCTGTTGAAGTTTGGGAAACTCTTTTGCTACCTAGTGATTCTAGCTTTGAGATACCTTGAACCACGATCCGAGAGCGCACAGTTGTGGCTCTTGTGATCTTGAAGTGCTTTTCTCTTCTGCATTTTCTAAGTTCTAGCATTACTCATTGAGGAATTAAACTACATTGGCGCCTTTCAGTGCGAATTTCCGCCTAAATCAGGGTAAACATCCAATAGGTTAGGGGTACTCAAACTACAAAACAACCCGTTGATGGTGGAATTGACCAAATTGGGGGAGCCCATGAGGGGCACAAGATGAGAAGCATTTTGTGTCAGAGTTTCATTGAAATACTCAAAGAACACTCTAGTTCCCCAGAAGACTAAGGAAAATGGAATTATTTGCCAGGTGGCTAAATTCGATTTGCGTTGAGTTTTGAACCTCTTTTTGCTACCCTAGTGATTTCAACTTTGAGATACTTGAATCCTTGGACTGTATAGCAAAATGTGCTCTTGTGAACTTAAACGTGTTTTTCTTCCAGCGTATTTAAAGTATCTCTAGCCTTAACACATTTAAGAATTATAAATCATCAGGCGGTTTTCAGGCGGATTTTCCGCCTAATTTCATGGTAAAACATCCAATAGACTGTAAACAAAACACCCTTGATCGGTGGGCCATGACCAAAACTTGGGGAGCCTTGGAGGGGCCACATGAGAGAATCTTTTTTTCATAATTTCATTGAAAATACACAGAAGAAACCTAGTGCCCAGAAGCTATGAAACATGGATTTATTTACAGTTCGTCGCTTAAATACGCTCTTTTTCTGTGAGTTTTGAATAATCTCTTTTGCTACGTCGTGATTTCTCAGCTTTTGAGATTACTTGAAACAGGACAGGAGCACAGGTGTGCTCATTGTGAAACTAGAAGTGTTTTTCTGGCATTTTTAAAGTGTCTAGCATTAACCAGATTTAAGAATTAAACTCACGAGGCGTTATCAGGCATATTCGCCTAATCACGGATCAAAACATCCAATAGGTCTGTAAAGAATAAACACCCTTGATGGTGGCATGGACACCAAACTTGGGGAGCCTTGGAAGGGCACATGAAGGGAATGGATTTTTTCATGAGTTTCTTTGAATATACACAAAAGAAACCTAGTGCCGCAGAAGCTAAGAAACATGGGAATTAATTTTCCAGTTTCGCGAAATCGCTTTTTCGGTGAGGTTGTGAAACTCTTTTTGTTACCTAGTGATTCATCGTTGAGATACGTGAACCAGGAAAGAAGAGCTACGAGTGGTGCTCCTTGTGATCTGAAGTGTGCTGTTCCCTCTGCATTTTTACAAAGTTCAATCATTTTAGAACTTATTGCAGGAATTAAAACTAACAGGCAAGTGTTTACAGTGAAATTCGTATGCCCGATAATCGCGGGGTAAACATCCAATAGGCTCTAGAACACAAAACACGCTGAGGATGGTGGATTGACTAAGAATTTTGGGGAGCCATGAGGGGCACAAGCAGTGAGTACCATTTTATCAGAGTTTTCACTGAAATACACAATAGGAATTCGTAGTACCTTCCCACAAGATAATGATAACATGGAATTATTTCCAGATGGCTAAAATGCTTTTCTGTGATTATTGACGAAAACTCTTTTGCTTACCTAGTGATTACAGCTTTGAGATAACTTGAACCAAGCCAGGACTGCAGAAGCAATTCAGAATGTGCTCTTGTGAAACTGTCGAAGTGTTTGTTCGGCGTTTTTAAAAGTTCTATCAGTTAACCATTTTAAGATATCGACAACCTCAACAAAGGCTCGAGGCGGTCGTTCAGGCATTTTCGCCTAATCAGGGTAAACATCCAAAAGACTGTAAACAAAACACCACTTGATGGTGGGCATGACCAAACGTGGGGAGCTTTGAGGAGCACATGAGAGTGATCATTTTGTCAGAGTTTCATGTGAAATACACAAAGAAACCTAGTGCCCAGAAGCTAAGAAATCATGGAAATGATTTCTAGTTTGCTAAAAACGCTTTCTGTGAGTTTGAAACTCTTTTGCTAACTAGTGATTCAGCTAAGAGATACTTGATAACCATTTAAAGACTCGCACAGTGTGCTTCTTGTGAAGGGTAAACTGTTTGATTCTTTGTTTTTAAAGCTCTAGCATTAAACATTTAAGAATTAAACCTCACATGCGTTTTCAGGCATTTTCGCCTCCTAAATCAGGGGGTAAACATCCAAATAGACTGTAAACAAAACACCCTTGTTGGTGGGCATGAACCAAAACTAGGGGAGTCCTTGAGGGGCATATGGATGAGAATTCAGTTTTTTTCTGAGTTTCATTCAAATACACACAAAGAAACCTAGTGCCCAGAAGCTAAGAAACATGGAATTATTTCCAAGTTGGCTAAATCGCTTTTTCTGTGAGTTGAAACTCTATTTTGCTACCTAGTGATTCAGCTTTTGAGTTTCTTGAACCAGGACAGAAGCACAGTGGTGTGAAATGACTGGTTGTGAACTTGTACGGAGCGTTGTTTCTGCGGTTTTTAAAGTTTCTATGCATTAAACCATTTAAGAATTAAACTCACAGGCGTTTTCAGAGCATTTTCGCCTAAATCAGGGTAAACATCCAACAGACTGTAAATAAAACATAAAACCAACTTGATGGTGGGATGACCAATAACTTGGGGAGCCTTGAGGGGGCACATGAGAGAATCTCCATTTTTTTTCATATTTTCATTGAGAATACACAAAAGAAAACTAGTGACCAGAAGCTAAGAAAACATGGAATTATTTTCCAGTCACGCTAAAAAACGCTTTTCTGTGAGTTTGAAACTCTTTTGCTACCTAGTAGAATTTCAGAAGCTTTGAGATACTTGAACCAACAACAGAAGCACACTGTGTCTTGGTGATGGAATGTGCTTTTCTGCATATCCAAAGTTCAAGCCATTAACCATTGAGGTAATTTAAGAACTACAGGCGTTTTTTCCTTGAAATCTCGCCTAAATCAGGGTAAATATCCAATAGGCTTAAACAAAAACCCGTGATGGTGGATTGACTAAATTTTGGGGAGCCATGAGGGGCACAAGAGAGAATCCATTTTGTCAGAGTTTCATTGAAATACACAAAGAAACCTAGTACCCAGCAAGCTAGAAGAAACTTGGAATTATTTTCCAGTTGGCTAAAACTCTTTTCTGGTGAGTTTGAAACTCTTTTGCTACCTAGTTGATTCAGCTTTGAGATACTTGATTCCAGGACAGAAGCACAGTGTGCTCTTGTGAAACTAAACTGTTGTTCTGCCGTTTTTAAAAGCTCTAGCATTAACCATTTAAGAAATTAAACTCACAGGCGTTTTCAGGGCATTTTCGCCTAATCAGGGTAAACATCCAATAAGACTGTAAACAAAACACCACTTGATGGTGGGATGACCAAACGTGGGGAGCTTTGAGGAGCACATGAGAGTATCATTTTGTCAGAGTTTCATTGAAATACACAAAGAAAACATAGTGCCCAGAAGCTAAGAAACATGGAATGTATTTCTAGTTTGCCCTAAAACGCTTTTCTGTGAGTTTTGAAACTCATTTTTGTTAACTAGTTGATTCAGCTAAGAGATACTTGAACCAGGAAAGAAGCACCCAGTGTGCTCTTGTGATCTGAAGTGCTTTTCTGCATTTTTAAAAAGTTCTAGCATTAACCATTGAGGAATTAAAAACTAACAGGCGTTTTCAGTGAAATTCGCCTAATCAGGGTAAACATCCAATAGGCTCTAAAACAAAAAACCCGTGATGGTGGGATGACCAAATTTGGGGTAGCCATGAGGGGGCACAAGAGAGAATCATTTTGTCAGAGTTTTTCATTGAAATACACAAAGAAACCTATTTCCCAGAAAGCTAAGAAAATTTGGAACCTATTTCCAGTTGGCTAAAAATCGCTTTTCTGTGAGTTTGAAACTCTTTTGCTACCTAGTGATTCAGCTTTGAGATACTTGAACCAGGGACAGAAGCACAGTGTTGCTCTTGTGATCTGAAGTGGTTTTTCTGCATTTTTCAAATTCAATAGCATTAACCATTGACGGAATTAATAACTAACAGGAGGCGCTTTTCAGTGAAATTCGCCTAATCAGGGTAACATCCAATAGGCTCTAAACAAAAAAACCCGTGATGGTGGATTGACAAATTGGGGGGAGCCCATGAGGGGCACAATGAGAGAATCAATTTTGTCAGAGTTTCATTGAAATACACAAAGGAAACCTAGTACCCACAAGCTGAAGAAACATGGAATTATTTTCCATTTGTCTAAAACTCTTTTCTGTGAGTTTTATAAACTCTTTTGCTACCTAGTGATTTCAGCTTTGAGACACTTGAACCAGGAGAAAAGAAGCACAGTGTGCTCTTGTGAACTAAAGTGTTTTTCTGCATGTTTTAAAGTAATAGCATTAACCATTTAGAATTAAACGTCACAGGCGTTTTCAGGCATTTTCGCTTAATCAGGGTTAAAACATCCAACCAGGACTGTAAATAAAACATCCCCTATGATGGTGGGATGGACCAAACTTTGGGGAGACCTTGAGGGGCACATGAGAGAATCACTTTTTTTCAGAGTTTTCATTGAAATACACGAAGAAACCTAGTGCCCAGTAAGCTAAGGAAACATGGAATTATTTCCAGTTCTCTAAAAGGCTTTTCTGTGCGTTTGAAACTCTTTTGTTACCTAGTGATTCAGCTTGCTTTAGAGATACTTGAAAACCAGGAAAGATGCACAGTGTGCTCATTGTGATCTGAAGTGATTTTCTGCATTTTTCAAAGTTCTAGCATTAACCATTGAGGAAATTAAACTAACAGGTGTTTTCAGTGAAATTCGCCTATTCAGGGTAAAAATCCAATAGGCTCTATACAAAAAAACCCGTGAATGGTGACGAGGGATGACCAAATTTGGGGAGCCATGAGGGGCACAAGAGAGAATCATTTTTGTCAGAGTTTCATTGCAATACACAAAGAAACCTAGTTTCCCAGAAGCTAAGAAACATGGAAATATTTACAGTTGGTCTAAAATCGCTTTTCTGTGAGTTTGAAACTCTTTAGCTACCTAGTGATTCAACTTTGAGATACTTGAACCAGGAGAGAAGCACAGTGTGCTCTTGTGAACTAAAGTGTTGTTCTGTGTTTTTAAAGTTCTAGCATTAACCATTTAAAGAATTATACTCACAGGCGTTTTCAGGCATTTTCGCCTAATCAGGGTAAACATCCAATAGACTGTAAACAAAACACCCTTGATGATGGGATGACCAAACGTGGGGAGCCTTGAGGGTCGCACATGAGAGAATCATTTCTTCAAAGTTTTCATTGAAATACACAAAGAAACCTACGTGCCCAGAAGCTAAGAAACATGGAATTATTTCCAGTTCTCTAAAACGCTTTTCTGTGAGTTTTTGAAACTCTTTTGTTACCTAGTGGATTCAGTTTTGAGATACTTGAACCAGGACAGAAGCACAGTGTGCTCTTGTGATATGAAGTGCTTTCTGCTTTTTTCAAAGTTCTAGCTTTTAACCATTGAGGAATTAAAAACAACAGGCGATTTTCAGTGAAATTCGCCTAATCAGGGCAAATATCCAATAGGCTCTAGATAAAAAACCCGTGATGGTGGATTGTGACCAAACTTGGGGAGCCATCGTGAGGGCACAAGAGAGAATCATTTTTGTCATAGTTTCATTGAAATACAACAAAGAAGACCTAATACCCAACAGAGCTAAGAAAACATGAATTATTTCCAGTTAGGAGCTGCTAAAATGCTGTTTCTGTGAGTTGGAAACTCTTCTGCTACCTAGTGATTCAGCTTTGAGATACTTGAACCGGGCAGGACAAATAAGCCACAGTTGCTCTTGTGAAATAAAGTGGTGTTTCTTTGTTTTTAAAGTTCTAGCATTACCCATTTTAAGAATTAAAACTCACAGGCTTTTCAGGCATTTTCGCTAACTAATCAAGGGTAAAATCACATCCAATAGACTGAAACAAACAAACACCCCTTGATGGTGGGATGACCAATCTTTGGGGAGCCTGGAGGGGCACATACAGTGAGAATGATTTTTTTTCAGAGTTTCATTGAAATGGCACAAAGAAACCTTATGTTGCCCAGAAGCTAAGAAACATGGAAAATTATTTCCAGTTCGCTAAAAACGCTTTTCTGTGAGTTTGAAAACTCTTTTGTTACCTAGTGATTCAGCTTTGAGATACTTCGAACAAGGACAGAAGCACAGTGTGCTCTTGTGATCTGATGTTTTGTTCTGCGTTTTTTAAAGTTCTAGCCGAAAAACCATTTAAGA
The DNA here is from genome assembly GCA_025594165.1 of Tamias sibiricus. Classification (NCBI taxonomy): domain Eukaryota; kingdom Metazoa; phylum Chordata; class Mammalia; order Rodentia; family Sciuridae; genus Tamias; species Tamias sibiricus. The sequence goes on from JAKELJ010000661.1 coordinate 9,532, forward strand.
ATTAAACATCAAAGGCGTTTTCAGGCATTTTCGCCTAATCAGGGTGAACAAGCCAAGAGAACTGTAAACCAAAACACCCGAGATAGGTGGGATGACCAAACGTGGGGAGCATTGAGAGGGGCACATGACAGAAACTTTTTGTCCCCAGAGTTTCATTGAAATAACTCAAAGAAACCTAGTGCCCAGAAGCCTAAGAAACAGGGAATGGATTTACAGTTCTCTTAAAATACGCTTTTTCTGTGAGTTTGAAACTCTTTTATTATAACCTATTAATTCAGCATTGAGATACTTGAAACCAGGAAAGAAGCACAGTGTGCTCTGTGATGATCTGAAGTGCTTTTTCTAACATTTTCAAAGTTCAAAAAATCATTAACCATGAGGAATTAAACTAACTTGCGTTTTCAGTGAAATTCGCCTAATCAGTGTAAAACAATCCAATAGGCTCTAAACAAAAAACCGTTGATCGTGGATGACCAAATTTGGGGAGCCATGAGGGGCACAAGAGAGAACTCATTTTGTCAGAGTTTAATTGCAAATACACAAAGAAACCTTGTAGCCCACCCAGAAGCTAAGAAACGGGGAACTATTTCCAGTTGGCTAAATCGCTTTTTCTTTGAGTTATAACTCTGTTAGCTACCTAGTGATTTTCACTTTCAGATACTTGAAAACAGGACAGGAGCACAGTGTGCTCTTTTGAACTGAAGTGTTTTTTTTTTTGCGTTTTTTAAAGTTCTAGCATTAACCATTTAAGAATTAAACTCACAGGCGTTTTCAGGCATTTTTTCGCCTAATCAGGGGTAAAACATCCAATAGACTGTAAACAAAAACACACTTGGATGGTGGAATGACCAAATGTTGGAGCATTGAGGGCACATGAGAGATTCATTTTTTTCAGAGTTTCATTTAAATACACAAAGGAAGAAACCTCAGTTCCCCAGAAGCTTAAGAAACATGGAATTATTTCCAGTTCACTAAAAGGCTTTTCTGTGCTTTTGAAACTCTTTTGTTACCTAGTGTGATTCAGCTTTGAGATACTTGAACCAGGAGAGATGCACAGTGTGCTCTTGTTATATGAAGTGATTTTCTGCATTTTCAAAGTTCTAGCATAACCATTGAGAAATTATCCAAACAGGCGTTTTCAGTGAATTCGCCTAATCAGGGTAAACAATCCAATAGGCTCAGTAAACAAAAAACCCGGTGATCTGTGAGGATGACCAAATTTGGGAAGCCATGAGGGGCACAGAGAGAGAATCATTTTTTCAGAGTTTCATTGCAATACAGAAAGTAAATCTAGTTCCCAAAAGCTAAGAAACAAGGAATTATTTCCATTGCGCTAAAACCGCTTTTCTGTGATTTTTGAAACTCTTTTTGCTACCTAGTGATTCAGCTTTGAGATACTTTGAACCAGGACAGAAGCACAGTGTGCTCTTGTGAACTAACGTGTGTTGTTCTGCGTTTTTTAAAGTTCTTGCATTAACCATTTTAAAAATTAAATTTACAGGTGTTTTCAGGCATTTTTTCGCCTAATCAGGGTAAACATCCAATAGACTGTAAACAAAACACACACCCCTTGATGGTGGGATGACCAAACTTGGGGAGCCTTGAGGGACACTGAGAGAATTTCATTTTTTCAGACTTTCATTGAAATTCACAATAGAAACCTAGTGCCCAGAAGCTAAGAAACATGGGAATTATTTCCAGTTCGTCTAAAAACGCTTTTCTGTGCAGTTTTGAAACTCTTTTGTACCTAGTGATTCAGCTTTGGAGATACATGAACCAGGAAAGAAGCACAGTGTTACTCTTGTGATCTGAAGTGCTTTTCTGGGGGGGCATTTTCCAAAGTTCTAGCATTAACGCCATTGAGGAATTAAACTAACAGGCGTTTTCAGTGAAAAATTCACCTAATCAGGGTAAACATCCAATAGGCCTCTATTCAAAAAACCCCGTGATGACGAGGGATGACCAAATTTGGGGAGCCAATGAGGTGGTACACAAGAGAGAATCATTTTGTCAGAGTTTTCATTGAAATACACCAAAGAAACCTAGTACCGACAGATGCTAAGCAAACATGGAATTATTTCCAGTTTGGCTAAATCGCTAATTTTCTGTGAGTTTTGAAACTATCCTTAGCTACCTAGTGATTCAACTTGAGATACTTGAACCAGGAGAGAAGCTCACAGTGTGCTTCATTGTGAATAACTAAAGTGATTGTTCTGTGTTTTTTAAAGTTCTAGCATTCAACCATTTAAGAATTAAACTCACAGGGCGTTTTCAGAGCATTTTCGCCTAATCAGGGTAAACATCCAATAGACTGTAAACAAAAAAAAACACCCTTGATGATGGATGACCAAACGTGGGGAGCCTTGAGGGACACATGAGAGAATCATTTTCTTCAAAGTTTCATTGAAATACCACAAAGAAACCTACTGCCCAGAAGCTAAGAAACATGGAATTAATTTCCAGTTCTCTAAAACGCTTTTCTCTGTGAATTTGAATACTTCTCCTTTGTTACCTAGTGATTCAGTTTTGAGATACTTGAACCAGGACAGAAAGCACAGTGTGTATCTCGTGTGATATGAAGTGCTTTTTCTGCTTTTTTCAAAGTTGAGATCTAGCTTTAAACCATTGAGAAATTAAACTACAGTAGGCGTTTCTCAGTGAAAATTCGCCTAATCAGGGTAAACAACCAATAGGCTCTAGAACTCTCAAAATACACCGGTGATCGAGTGGATGACCAAAATCTGGGGGAGCCATGAAAAAAGGTTGGGACAAGATGGAGAATCCAATTAATTGTCCGGAGTTATCATTGAAAATTCACAAAGAAGACTACCCTAGTACCCCAGAAGCTAAGAAACATGGAATTATTGCCAGTTGGCATAAATGGCTTTTCATGTGAGTTTGAAACTCTTTTGCTTACCTAGTGATTCAGCCTTATGGAGATACTTGAAAACCAGGTACAGGAAGCACACAGAGGGCCTCTTTGTGATTCTGAAGTGGTTTTCTGTCATTTTTCAAAGTGTCTATGCAATAACCATTGAGGGAATTAAACTACAGGCGTTCGTTTCCTCCTAGTGGAAATTCGCCTATTCAGGGTAAATAATCCAAATACGGCCGTCTAAATCAAAAAAACCCTTGGAGCGTGAGGTGGATTTGCCCAAACATGGTGGATCCCATGAGGGGCACAAGAGAGAAATCATTTTGTCCAGAGTTTCAATTGAAATACACAAAAGGAAACCTAGTACCACCCACAAGCTAAGGAAACAAGGAATTATTTCGCCTAGTTGGCTAAAAACGCATTTTCTTGTAGTAGTTTTTGTACTCTTTTAGCTAGCCTAGTGGATTCAAGTTTGAGATACTTGAACTCTGGACAGAAGCACAAGTGTGCATCTTGTGAACTAAAGTGTGTTGTTCTGCTTTTTTAAAAGTTATTGCATTAACAATGTAAAAATTAAACTCCAACAGTGCGAGTTTCAGGCATTTTGCGCTCTAATCAGGGGGTACACATTCCGATATAGACTAGGTAAAAACAAAACACCCATGATGTGTGGGATGACCCAAAAGTGGGGAGCCTTGCGGGGCCCATTCATGAGAAGAATCTATATATTTCAGATTTTCATTGAAATACACAAAGAAACCTTAGTTCCCATTAAGCTAAGATAGCATGGAAAGATTTTTCCATTCTCTAAACAGGCTTTACTGTGCGTTTGAAACTCTTTTGTTACCTAGTGATTCAGCATTTGAGATACTTTGAACCAGGAAAGATGCACAGTGTGCTCTTGTGATCTGAAGTGATTTTCTGCATTTTCAAAGTTCTAGCATTAACCATTGAGGAAATTAGACTAACAGCGTTTTCAGTGAAATTCGCCTAATAGGGTAAACATCCATTAGGCTCTATACAAAAACCCGTGATCGTGGGATGACCAATTTGGGAAGACCATGAGGGGCACAAGTGAGAATTATTTTTCAGAGTTTTCATTGCAATACAGAATGGTAATCGAGTTCCCAGAAGAATAAGAAACATGGAATTATTTCCAGTTGGCGCAAACCGGCTTCTTTTCGGTGAAGTTTGAAACTCTTTTGCTTACCTAGTGATTTTCAGCTTGAGATTACTTGAACCAGGACAGAAGCACAGTTTGCTCTTGTGAACTAAAGTGTGTGTTTTGCGTTTTAATGTTCTAGCATTAAACCCATTTTAAAAATTAAACTCACAGCGTTTTCAGCACTTTCGCCTAATAAGGGTAAACATCCAATAGACTGTAAACAAAACACCCTTGATGGTTGGATGGACCAACTTGGGGAGGGAGCCTTGAGGGGCACATGTGAGAATTGTTTTTTTCAGAGTTTCAATTGAAATACACACAAAAAAAATAATAGTGCCAGAAGCTAAGAAACATTGGAATTATTTCCAGTTCGCTAAAACCCTTTTCATGAGTTTGAAACTCTTTTGCTACTAGTGATTACAGCTTTGAGATACTTGAACTTGGGACAGGAGCTCAGTGTGCTCTTGTGATCTGAAGTTCTTTTCTGCATTTTCAAAGTTCAGCATTAACATTGAGATTAAAACTACAGGCGTTTTCAGTGTGAAATTCGCCTAATCTGGGTAAACATCCAATAGGCTCTAAAACAAAAAAAACCCGTTTTGGTGGATTGACCAATTTTGGGGAGCCATGAGGGGCACAGGAGAGAATCATTTTGTAGAGTTTCAGTGATCATCAAACGAAAACCTAGTTCCATCCGCTTAAAGAAACATTGGAATTATTTCCAGATGGCTAAATCGCTAGTTGTGAGTTTGAAACTCTTTTAGTCTACCTAGTTGATTTCAGCTCTTGAGATACGTGTAACCAGGCAAAGATGCACAGTGTGCTCTTGTGGATCTGAAGTGATTTTCTGCATTTTCAAAGTTCTAGCATTATCCATTAAGGAATTATAACTAACAGGCGTTTTCAGTGAATTTCGCCCTAATCTGGGTAAAACTATCAATGGATCTATACAAAAACCAGTGATCGTGGGATGACCATTGGGGAGCAAGTGGGGCACAAGAGTGAAACATTTGTCAGGTTTCATATGCAATACACAAAGAAACTAGTTCCCAGAAGCTAAGAAACATGGAAATTTATTTCCAGTTGGCTGATAATCAGCTATCTGTGAGTTTGAAACTCTTTTGCTAACTAGTGATTAAGCTGTGAGATACTTGAACCAGGAGAGAAGCACAGTGTGCTTATTGTGAACCAAAGTTTGTTTGCGTTTTTAAGTTCTAGCATTAACCTTTAAAAAATTAAACTCACAGGCGTTTTCAGGCACTTTCGCTAATAAGGTGTGAAACTTCCAATTGACTGTAACAAACACCCTTGATGGTGGATGACCAAAACTTCGCTGTGGAGCCTGGAGGGGCAATGAGTGATTGATTTTTTCAGAGTTTTCATTGGAAAGTACTCGAAGAAACTAGTGCCCAGAAGAAGGCTAAGAATACATGGAATTATTTCCAGTTCTCTTAAAAGGCTTTTCTGTTGCATTTGAAAAACTCTTTTGTTACCTAGAGATTCAGCTTTTAGATACTTGAACCAGTGAAAGATAGCACAGTGTCTCTTGTGATCAGAAGGGCTTTTATGCGATTTCCAAAGTTTCAAGCATTAACCATTGAGGAATTTATAAACTAACAGGCATTTTCCAGTGAAATTCGCCTAATCAGGGTAAAACATACAATAGGCTCTATTCAAAAAACCCGTTGATGATGGGTATGACCAATTTTGGGGAGGCCTTGAGTGAGGCACAAGAGAGAATCATTTTGTCAGAGTTTCATTGAAATAACCACAAAGAAATCCTAGTTACCCAGATGCTAAGAACATGGAATTATTTCCAGTTGGACTCAATCGCTTTTCTGGAGTTTGAAACTCTTTTGCTACCTGTGATTCAGCTTTGTGATACTTGAACGGACAGAGCACAGTGTGCTCTTGTGAACAAAGTGTTGTTTTGCGTTTTTTTTAAGTTCTAGCATTAACCATTTAAAAATTAAACTCACAGGCGTTTTCAGGCATTTTCACTTTATTTAAGGGTAAACATCCAATGACTGTAACAAAACACCCTGGCTGGAGGGATGACCAAATCTTGGGGAGCCTTGAGGGGCACATGTGAGATTGGTTTTTTCAGAGTTTCATTGAAATTACACCAAAAAATAAAATAGTTGCCCAGAAGATAAGGAACATGGAAATTACTTTCCAGTTCGCTAAAACCCTTTTCTGTGAGTTTGAAATCTCTTTTGTACCTAGTTATTCAGACTTTGAGATACTTGAACTAGGGACAGAAGCACAGTGTGCTCTTGTGATCTGAACCAGTGCTGTTCTGCATTTTCAAAGTTCTAGCATTAACCATTGAGGAATTAAATACAGGGTTTAGTGAAATTAGCCTAAATCAGGGTAAATATCCAATAGGTCTCTAAACAAAAAACCACGTATGGTGGACTTGGACCATATTTGGGGGGAGCCTATGAGGGGCACTAAGATGAGAATATTTTTGTCTGAGTTTCATTGAAATACACAAAGAAACCTAGTACCCAGAAGCTCAAGAAACATAAAATTATTTCCAGTTGGCTTAAATCGCTCTTTCTTTGATTTTGAAACTTTTTGTACTAGTGATTCAGCTTTGGGATACTTGAATCCAGGACCAGAAGCACAGTGTGCTCTTGTGAACCTAACGTGTTGTTTTGCAATTTTTTAAAGTTCTACATTAACATTTTTAAAAATTAAACTCACAGGCGTTTTCAGGCATTTAGCATAATAAGGGTAAACATCCAATAAGACTGTAAACAATACACCGTGATGGTGGGATGACCAAACATTGGGGAGCCTTGAGGGGCACATGTTGAGATTGGTTTTTTTTCAGAGTTTATTGAAATACAAAAAGAATACCTAGTACCCAGAAAGCTAAGGAAACATGGATATTATTCCCAGTTCGCTAAAACCTTTTCTGTGAGTTTGAAACTCTTTTGCTACCTAGTTATACAGCTTTGAGTTACTTGAAATTGGACAGGAGCTCAGTGGTGCTCTTGTGATCTGAAGTTCTTTTCTGCATTTTCTAAGTTCTAGCATTCAACATTGAGCGAATTAAACTACAGGCGTTTTCAGTGAAATTCGCCTAATCAGGGTAAACATCCAATAGGCTCTAAAACAAACAAATCCGTTATGGTAGGATATGACCAAATTTGGGGAGCCATGAGGGGCACAGGAGAGAATCATTTTGTCAGAGTTTTCATTGATATACAAAAAGAAACCTGTACCACAAGTCTTACCAAACATGAAGTATTTTCCAGTTGCTAAAACGCTTTTCTGTGAGGTTTGAATTCTCTTTTGCTACCTATGATGTCCAGTTTGGAGATACTTTGAACCAGGACAGAAGCACAGTGTGTCTTTTGAAATAAAGTGTTGTTCCTGGCGTATTTTAAAGTTACTAGCAATAAACCATTTAAGAATTAAAACTCACAGGCGTTTTTCAGTATTTTCGCCTAATTCAGGGTATACATCGAATTTGACTGTAACCAAAACACCCTTGATGGTGGGATGACAAACATGTGGAGCATGTTAGGGGCACATGAGGAGAATCATTTTTTCAGAGTTTCATTGAAAATACACAAAGAAACCTTAGTGCCCCAGAAGCTAAGAAACATGGAATAGAATTATTTCCAGTTCGCTAATACCGCTTTTCCTGTGAGATTATGAAAACTCTTTGTCCTACCTAGAGATTCAGCTTTTGAGATACTTGAACCAGGACAGAAGCACAGTGTGCATCTTAGTGAATCAAAGATGCTTTTCTGCATTTCCAAAGTTCTAGCAATTACGCCATTGAGGAATTAAAAAACTAACAGGCGTTTTCAGTGAAATTTCGCCTATTCCGGGTAAAACATCCAATAGGCCTCTATCAAAAAAAACCCGTGATGCTGGGATGACCAAATTTGGGAGGCCATGAGGGGCACAAGAGGAAGAATCATTTTGTCCAGAGTTTTCATTGCAATAACACAAAGAAACCTAGTACCCCAGATGCTAGAGAAACATGGAAGTATTCCAGTTTGGCTAAATCGCTTTTCCTGTAGTTTGAAACTCTTTAGCTACTAGTGATTTCACCTTTGAGATACTTGAACCAGAAGGAGCACAGTGTGCTACTTGTGATTCTGAAAAGTGCTTTTAAATATGCATTTCAAAAGTTCTAGCTCTTAACCATGAGGAATTAAAACACAGGCGTTTTCAGTGAAATTCGCCGAATCAGGGGTAACCATCCAATAGGCCTCTAAACAAAAAAAAACCCTTGATGGTGATTGAACCACGATTTGGGGAGCCATGAGGGGCACAAGAGGAGAATCTTTTTGTCAGTGTTTCATTGAAAATACAGAAATGAAACTACTACCACAAGCTTAGAAAACATGGAATTATTTCCAGTTGGCTAAACGCTTTTTGTGAGATTGGAAATCTTTGCTACCTAGTGATTCTGCTTTGGATACTGAACCTGGTGAGAAGCACAGTGTGCTCTTGTGAACTAATGTGCGATGTTTTGCGTTTTTAAAGTTCCTAGCATTAACCTTTTATAGAATCAAACTCACAGGCGTTTTCAGGCCATTTCGCCTAATCAGGGTAAACATCCAATAGACTGTAAACAAAACACCCTTGTTGGTTGGGGAGATGACCAAACTTGGGGAGCCTTGAGGGGCTCTTGTGAGTAATATTTTTTCAGAGTTTCATTGAAATACACAAAGAAACCTAGTGCCAGAATCTAAGAAACCATGGAAATTATTACAGTTCGCTAAAAACACCTTTTCTAGTGAGTTTGGAAACTCTTTTGCTAACCTAGTTATTCAGCTTTGATATACTTGAACTAGGACAGAAGCACAGTGTGCTCTTGTGATTCTGAAGTGCTTTTCGCATTTTCAAAGTTCTAGCTTTAACAATTGAGGAATTAATTACAGGCGTTTTTCAGTGAAATTTCGACTAATCAGGGGTTAAACATCCATTAGGCTCTAAACAAATAAACCGTTATGGTGGAGTTGACCAATATTTGGGGAGCCATGAGGGCAACAAGAGAGAATCTTTTTGTCAGAGTTTCATTGAAATACACAAAGAAACCTAGTAC